>JAQHUG010000277.1:2197533-2238182 GCA_028555095.1 Dicrostonyx torquatus | reverse complement strand
GTTTTTTGAGACAGCGTTTCTCTGTAGCTTTGGAACCTGTCCTGGAACTAGCTCTTGTAGACTTGATTGGCCTCGAATTCACAGAGATCAGTCTGCCTCTACCTCCTGAGTGCTGGGATTAAAGGCGTGCACCACCACTGCCTGGTGGAACTAATGAACTTAATTATAACTGATGACTGTGTAATGTAGTGATCATTTTAAGATACATAATGAGCTATGTGAAAGGGTGATAATGGAAAGCCAGTTTTTGAGGGGAGATTTATGTAATCCCTGAACCAAATCACTAAGGCTATCTCCAAATTTTTAAAACTTCAGGATCAGGAATCAAAAAAACAAAGTGAACCTCTGTTAATTCCTTGATCTGACTTGCTGTTGATTCTATAGAAACACCACAGATAGTTTGTACAAGCAGTCAGTTATTAAGGTCAGGAAGTTACTAAGAGTACTTGATGGGAGTCTAATACTTAGCATTACTGGAGGTGGTGGTGGTAACTCTCAGCTGTCATCCTACTACTTGGGAAGTAGAGGCAAGAGGACCACCAGTTCAAAATTATCCCTGACTACACAGTGAGAGGACACCTGGGGTACATAAAACCTTGCACAAACAAACAAACATACAAATAAATGAAGAGAGACTTTTTTTGAAAAAACAAGTTCACAATTAACATATATTTTGGTATTAATAGAAGTTTCAAATTAAAAGCCAGAATAAATATTATGACTGTTAGGTGAATTAAGCAAATATACCTACTTACTTATACAACAACAACATAAATGAAGTCTGTTTAAATACTTGTCAAGATTTGAACACATTACTTTTCTAAAAGGACAAACACAAACTTCTATTTTACTTACTTGCTGAGAAAACAAACAGTAGAACTGATATAAAAACTGGGGTGTGATAAAGCACACATTCTGAAAAACAAGACAAAATGGTAAGTAATTCAAATATTTACAACCAAAGAGAAAGAAGTCTTAAAATGGTTATTAAAGTACCTAGAAACAGAATCTCAGTTGACACTGTAAGGTGCCCTTTCTCTAAAGGACACGTCCATGGAAAATGAGAACACAGAATTCTCATTTTATTAAATCATGTCTAAAATCTGCTTAAGGAATCATATAGATATTATAATGAATATTCTTAGTTCCCATCAGTTCTAAGCAGTAAAAGTTATGTTTTTAACTCCTAATTCGTACCATGGATATTATAATATGTAACAGTTGCTCCTATTTCAGGGCTATAAGAATTTGATATTGCTGAACTACTTAAAGCACGTAAGTGGTACTATCATAACATCTTTCTTCCACAATATTTTTCATATCACAAGTGAAGCTAGAACAAGGCAGAACTGCATGTATCTACTCATATCGCAAGTGAAAACTAGAACAACAGTCTAGAAAAACTGTCACATCATCTCAAGATAATATGACTTTTTATGTTCTATCAGTTTGCAACTATTAATTACACAACACATACAAGATATTTTGGTGTGGTAAATGTTTATTAGCAGGAACTCAACATGGGTTCCACTGAATCTCATCTTTCTTGAAAGGGTCCAATGAGAGAACATTATTTCAATATTATAACCTGTTTTATTATACAAATAAACCCTCTGTAACTGAGAGGCTTATATTATACATTACACAGGGCTACCCTTAAAACAAAAGATTAAGGAGCTCTGCTATGAATCCATGAAATTAGAGGTTCAATTAAATTTACTAGACCAACATAAAATAGCTTTAAGCAAATTACATTTTTTTGCAGTTGAGTTTACACAGGATACATTTAAGTGTAAATTTTGATGCTTGATAAACTTATATACCATAAAATTAGAGAACTTTCTCAAAGTGTTTGTTTGTGAGCTCTCTCATTTTTGACATTGTATTGTGTGTGTGAGAGAGATGGTGGGGGTGAGCGAGACAGGCAGACAAAGAGAGAGAAGTGAGCAAAAGTTCACACCATGGCATATATGTGAGGCAACTCACAGGAGTTCTCTCCTTCTCCCATGGGATCCTAGGTTTGAACGCAGGGTACCAGGCTTGTTGACAAGTGCCTTCACCCACTGAGCCCCTGACTGACCCCAAAATGCTCTAATAGCCCTCCCTTTTAAGCAGTCCTACTCCCTGTGTCTTGGTGGAACAGATGACCACTGATCTGCAGTCGGAGCAATAAATTTATTACAAAATAGTTTTTTTTTGTTTAAAGAAACTATTTTAAGAATAATTTGAATGTTTGTATCATTTTTAAATTAGAATTTTAAGTTAAAATATAACTGATCCTTATAATTCAATGAAACTCACCTTATAAAAAAAATACTGTACAAGGGTAGCTATTCTAATATAATAAAAATGACCATGAACAAATAGTAATTTGGAGAGGAATTTAAATCTAGCCACTGCATAGTCACTGTTCCTTGCAGCTTGTCTTCCTTCTTTACCCATGATTCCTGGAATAAAAAAGACAAAAAGGTATATTCACTAATAAACAATGTGTAATTTTCACAATATCTATCACTCTGAACTATTTATACTTGCTGTAACACTAATTACTTATATACAGCGGTTAGCTGCTATAATATATATGCTTAATATAAAAGTCAAATATATACCAGGCATGTAACATCAATCTTCAAAGGATCAGAAGAAAATAATAACACTGAAATGATCAGATCTAGCAGGGGCATCAATTACACACTGATAAGCACAAAGTGCTAAACTTCTGATGAGCAGGCGGCTCTAGGACATCTTTAAATTCAGCAGTTCAAAGGAATATAAAAAGATGAAAATTCAGGAATTTGATGATGAGAGTTTTAAATCTATGTTTAGGTACAGAAGTGGATTATTATTAAGATAGAAGTGTACAATAAACTCACTTCCATATTAGAATTCCAAAAGAATTCAGCCTCAAAGTGCCCACCGTGTCACAGAAACCCAGGATACCCAAGATGCAAAACTCTGGGGTAACTGGCAGATAATCACTATTCAAGATTTGAAAACTGAAATAGAGACAATAAAGAAAACACAAACAGAGGGAATTATAGAAACAGAAATCATGAGAAAACGATCAGGAACCACAAATGTAAGCATAAACAGCAAAATACAAGAGATGGAAGAGAGAACCTCAAGCACTTAAGATACAATAGAGGAAATAGACTCATCACAAAGAAAATATTAAATCTAAAAAAAGCTTAACCCAAAATATCCAGAAAATATGGGACACCATGAAAGGCCAACTCTAAGAATAATAGGTATAGAAGAAGGAGAAGCACAGAAAATATATTTTAAAAAATCATAGAAGAAAACTTTCCCAATGTAAAGAAAGATATGCCTATGAAGATACAAGAAGCTTACAGAACACCAAACAGAATGGATAAAAAAAAAAAAGTCCCCTTGCCACATAATAATCAAAACACTAAACATACACAATAAAGAAAGAATATTAAGAGCTGCAAAGGAAAAAGACCAAGTAACATATAAAGGCAGACCTATCAGAATTACACCTGACTTTTCATTGGAGACAATGAAAGCCAGAAGGTCGTGGTCAAACATTATGCAGACATTAAGAGACCATGGATGCCAGCCCAGACTACTATACCCAGCAAAACAAAATAAGATATTCCATGACAAAACCATATTTAACCAATACCTGGCAACAAACCCAGCCCTACACAAAATACTAGAAGGAAAACTCCAACCCAAGGAAGTTGGCTACATCAACAAAAACACAGACAATTGATAGTCTCAGCAGGAAATCCCAAAGAAGAGAAAACCACACAAATTAACATCACCAACAATGAAAACTAAATTAGCAGGAGATAGCAATCACTGGTCATTAATATCCCTTAATATAAATGGACTCAACTTACCTATAAAAAGGCACAGGCTAACAGATTAAATATGAAAACAGAATCCATCCTTCTCTGCATACAAGAAACACACCTTAACCTCAAAGACAGACATCGTCTCAGAGTAAAGGGTTTGAAAAAAAAAATTCTAATCAAATGAACCTAAGAAACAAGATGGTATAATATCCTAATAACCAACAAAATAGACTTCAAACTAAAATCAATCAAAAGAGACAAAGAAGGACATTTCATGTTAGTCACAGGAAAAATCCATCAAGAGGAAATCTCAATACTGAACATCTATGCCCTAAATACAAGAGCACCCTCATATGTAAAAGAAACACTTCTAAAGCTTAAATCATATACTAAACCCCATACACTAAAAGTGGAAGACTTCAACACTCCCATCTCATCACTGGACAGGTCAGTCAGACAAAAAATGAACAGAACTAACAGAAATTATGACTCAAATGGATTTAACAGACATCTATAGAATATTCCATCCAAACAGAAAAGAACATACCTTCTTCTCTGTACCTCATAGAACCTCCTCAAAAATTGACCACACTCAATACCAAAACAAACCTCAACAAATACAAAAAAATTGGAATAACCCAATGTACCTTATCATGTACCTTATCAATGTACCTTACCATGGTTTAAAACTAGAAGTCTACAGCAATACTAATTCCAGAAAACCCACAAACACATGGAAATTAAACAATGCTCACCTGAATCATCAATGGGTCAAGGAAAAAAATAAAGAGATAAATTAAAGACTTCCTAAAATTCAATGACCACACAACATACCCAAATTTATGGGACACAATGAAAGCAGTGTCCCATAAATTTAAAAGGAAAGTTCACAGCACTAAATGCCTAAGTAAAGAAGCTGGAAAAATCCCACACTAGTGAATTAACAGAACATTTGAAAACTTTAGGACAAAAAGAAGCAAACTCACCCAAGAGAACTAGATGGCAGGAAATAATCAAATTTAGAGCTGAAATCAACAAAATAGAAACAAAGAAAATACAAAGAATCAATGAGACAAAGAGTAGGTATTTCGAGAAACTCAACAAAATAGACAAACCTTTATCCAAACTAACCAAAAGGCAGAGAGAGAATATCCAAATTAACAATATCAGGAATGAAAAGGGGGACATAACAATACACATGGAGGAAATACAGAGAATCATCAGGTCATATTTTGAAAACCTGTACTCCACAAAATTGGAAAACTTAAAGGAAATGGACAACTTTCTGGATAAATATCACTTACCAAAATTAAATCAAGACCAGATAGGCAAATTAAACAGACCTATAACTGCTGAAGAAATAGAGTCATCAAAAGCCTTCCAACCAAAAAAAGCCCAGGACCAGAGGGTTTCAGTTCAGAATTCTACAAGATTTTCAAAGAAGAAATAATACCAATACTCCTCAAATTATTTCACACAATAGAAACAGAAGAAACATTTCCAAACTTTTTTTTATGAGGCTACAATTACCCTGATACCCAAAACACAGAAAGACATTACTAAGATATTTATAGACCAATTTCACTCATGAACATTGATGCAAAAATAATAAAATATTGGCAAATTGAATCCAAGAACACATCAGAACCATCATCCTCCATGATCAAGTCAGCTTCATCCCAGAGAGGCAGGGATGGTTCAATATACGAAAATCTGTCAATGTAATCCACTATATAAACAAACTGAAAAATAAAAACTACATGGTCATCTCACTAGATACCAAAAAAGCATTTGATAAAATACAACATTCCTTCATGATAAAGGTCTTGGAGAGAGCAGGGATACAAGGAACATGACTAAACATAATAAAGGCAATATACAGCAAGCCAACAGCCAACATCAAACTAAATGGAGAGAAACTCCCAGCCATCCCACTGAAATCAGGAACAAGACAAGGTGGTCCACTCTCTCCATATCTATTCAATATAGTTCTTGAGGTCCTAGCTAGAGCAATAAGACACCAAAAGGAGATCAAGGAGATACAAATTGGAAAAGAATGTCAAACTCTCACTATTTGCTGATGATATGATAGTTTATAAAAGCGACCCCAAAAATTCTACCAAGGAACTTTTACAACTCATAAATATTTTCAGTAATGCAGCAGGATACAAGATTAACTAAAAAAAAAATCAGTAGCCCTCCTGTACACATATGACAAGTGGGCTGAGAAACAAATCAGAGAAACATCACCCTTCACAACAGCCACAAATAGCATAAAGTATCTGGAGTAAGTCTAACCAAACAAGTGAAAGACCTGTATGACAAGAACTTTAAATCTTTGAAGAAAGAAACTGAAGAAGATATCAGAAAGTGGAAAGATCTCCCATGCTCTTGTGTAGGTAAAATTAACATAGTAAAAATGGCAATCCTACCAAAAGCAATCTACAGATTCAATGCAATGCCCACCAATAACCTGGCAAAATTCTTCACAGACCTCAAAAGAATGGTACTCAACTTCATATGGAAAAGCAAAAAACCCAGGATACCCAAAACAATCCTGTACAATAAAAGAACTTCTGGAGGCATCACAATCCCTGACTTCAAACTCTACTACAGAGTTATAGTACTGAAAACAGCCTGGTATTGGCATAATACCAGACAGAAGGAACAATGGAAACAAATCGAAGACCACTTTTGAACACCTATTTTTGACAAAGAAGCAAAAAATATCAAATGGAAAAATAAAGCATATTTAACAAATGGTGCTGACATAACTGGATATTAACAGGTAGAAGAATGAATATAGACTCATATCTATTACCATGCACAAAACTCAAGTCCAAATGGATCAAAGACCTCAACATAAAGCCAACCACACTGAACCTTATAGAAGGGAAAGTGGGAAGTATACTTGAATGCATTGGCACAGGAGACTACTTCCTAAATATAACCCCAGTAGCACAGACACTGGGAGCAACAGTTAATAAATGGGACCCCCTGAAACTGAAAAACTTCTGTAAAGCAAAGGACATGGTCAAGAAGACACAACGACAGTCTACAGAATGGGAAAAGATCTTCACTAACCCCACATCATACAGAGGGCTGATCTCCAAAAAGTACAAAGAACTCAAGAAATTGAACACCAAAAGATCACATAATCCAATAAAAAAATGGAGTAAAGACCTAAACAGAAAACTCTCAACAGAGGAATCTAATATGGCTGAAAGACACTTAAGGAAATGCCCAACATCCTTAGCCATCAGAGAAATGNAAATCAAAACAACTCTGAGATTCCATCTTACACCTGTAAGAATGGCCAAGATCAAAAACACTGATGACAACTTATGCTGGAGAGGTTGTGGGGAAAAGGGAACACTTCTGCATTGCTGGTGGGAATGCAAGCTGGTACAGCCCCTTTGGATGTCAGTGTGGAGATTTCTTAGAGAATTAGGAAACAACCTTCCTCAAGACCCAGTAATACCACTTTTGTGTATATATCCAAAGAATGCTCAATCATGCCACAAGGACATGTGCTCAACTATGTTCATAGCGGCATTGTTTGCCATAGCCAGAACCTGGAAACAACCTAAATGCCCCTTGACAGAAGAATGGATGAGAAAAATGTGGTACATTTAAACAACGGAGTACTACACAGCAGAAAAAAAAATACATCTTGAAATTTGCAGGCAAATGGATGGAGGTAGAAAACATTATTTTGAATGAGGAAACCCAGACCTAGAAAGACAATTATCATATTTACTCACTCATAAGTGGTTTTTAAGCATAAAGCAAAGAAAACCAGCCCATAAAACACAATACCAGAGAACCTAAACAACAATGAGGGCTGTAAGAGGGACATACATAGATCTCATCTACATGGGAAGTAGAAAGTAGAAAAAGACAAGATCTTGAGTAAATTGGGAGCATGGGGACCTTGGGAGAAGGTTGAAGGGGAAGGGAGAGGCAGGGAGGGGAGCAGAGAAAAATGTAGAGCTCAGTAAATATCAATAAAAAATAATCAGAGAAGTATTAGAAATTTTGTTTTTAGCAATGTTTGGTATAATTCTTTTCTCTAAAACTGTTCTAAAATGTACAGAATAATTTTGGATTCACAAACAAAAGTAATAAGTATAAAATAAGAATTTAAAACCTTGATAACAACATCAGAATTCTAGAGTTATAAGGATAAATGATGTGTGAGAGTTCTTTGTCAGATACAAAATGGGAGGTAAAAATAAAATTACCTTTATTATTAAGTAGAATAAGCAAAGAAAAAATTCACTAATGTGATGCCACTTCCTTTAATAATTAAAATAATGTAAATAGTGGACTAAATAATAATTGGTTTCTTATGGGGATATACTATTATGTACTGTCATATTGTATTTGTTTTCATTCAAACACTAGACATTGTACTTCAAAAAAAGGAAAATTGAAAACTACCAACTAATTATACAACTTGAAAATTCAAGGAAAAGTCAATCACCTATGCCAACATGTGCTTCTTGTATCATGCTGACATCATTAGCACCATCACCAACAGCCAATGTTATCGGTTTCTCAGGTGATATTTTTATCAGTCTTATTACCTGAAAAACACACAATGAATTCATTCTTTGTGATAAAGTTTCAACTCTCCTGTATTTGGGTAACATCTTTCATCTGAAATTTAACGTAGTAGTATGGTGGTGAAGACATCTGAGTTCATGCAGGACAATAACACTAAAGTAAGTTTCACTCTTTCAGGGGCATGGAGATTAAGGGTTTAAGAATGTCTTTCACAAGTGTTATAACAAAATCCATGTAGTTTTACATTTAAGAAGATTTTTACAATGTACTCTAAAATAAAGAATAAATTTATTATCTAAATTAAAATAACTTATTTAAAATAACTATATTTCACTGAGTTATCAAAACAAAATTCTCAAGAAAGAAAATACTCGAAACAATGAAAAGACACCTATTTAGTCTGTTTTGCTAAGTCTCAAGATTTAAGAAGATATTAACTTAAGCAAAATTAAATCAGGTTTATCTGGAATTTTTTAAAAATATTTTTAAAGGTGTGTGTGGGTGGGGTGGGGTGCACATGAGATGGCCAGTACTTGTGGGTCAGAAAAGAAGTTTATGAAGTTCTAGATAGTGAATCAAGGTCATCAGACTTACCTGATAGGACCTTTACCTACTGACCCTTGGTCTCAAATTCTTGGATGTGTTTTTATAACAGCAGAGACATGTCTGTCCTAATTTTAATCTCCACAGACTGGACACACATGTACTATAACAAAATTCCATGAATCTAAATAAACCTGGGTGTCTCTGTGCAAAACAACCATTACTTATATTTGTATCATTAAGAATAGTATAAGATATTCCTTTAAAAATTTTGTGAAATTATATTTATTTGTTTGTGTATGCATGTGTTCTATATATATGAGTACACCAAGAGAAGTCAAAGAACAACTTATGGGAGTTTGTTCTCTCTTTCTTCCATGTGAGGCCTGGGGTAGTCAGGCTTAGGAATAGGTGCCTTTACCCGATGAGTGAGCCATCTTGTTGGCCTACCAAGAATAATTTTTGAAGGAAACAGTCCTAAACCTTCATCCCTCCTCTTCTTGATACTTTGTTAGTCAAGGCTGGCCTTAAACTTTCAATCCTCTTGCCTCAGCCTCTTGGATGCAAAGATTTACAGGTGTGTGCCAGTATGTAGAAGTTGGTAACTTTTAACAAAGAATTGTCTTGTTTGGTCTTTCCTTCCTTCCTTTCCTCCCCATTCCTTCCTTTGGAAACTATTTTCAAGGTACTTTTTATGACATATACTTACTTTTGCTTTCTGTAAAGGTGCCATGCGGCAACACAATACAGCTGAGCAGTTTCTGCAAACTTCCATAAACAGCTTTTCATGCTCTCTGAGTGCAAGAGATAAGCTGGTCCCATCTACTACCAGCCCATGCTGAATCACATGGTCTTCTGTAATTCTAGAAAAGAAAACAGTTATATTCTCTATGTCATACTCTGAAGCCAGATTCCTTACTTAATAAAATAAGACTCTTAATGCAAGACAGACAGTTCAACCAGACGAATGATTTGTGTATAAGTGAACAAACTCAGTTATAGTCCCTGAAAGGTAAGATCAAATACAGCTTTTGAACAAAATGATTATATACTGGCGTTTATAACACATTTACCAAAAAAATATAGAAGACCTAAAGAAAAACACAATTAATGACCTTTACATACTTGTATGGTATTATCAAAACTCTATCTTCTTTATGATTTTCAGTATTTTTAAGTAGACATTAATTTTTAAATATTTTTACTATGTTTTATTTACTTATTGTTTATATATATGTGTGTGTGTGTGTGTGTGTGTACTCATGTAGAGTCAAAGGACAACGTGAAAGAGATGGTTTTCTCTTGAGTTGATGAACTCACATAGTCAGGCTTGGTAACTGGCACATTTACCCAATGAGTCATCTCATTGGTACAACATAACTTTTAATAACCAAGAAATAATTTCAGAAGGTATATATATATATATATATATATATATATATTAATTTGAGCAGTTAATTTCTCCCTGACATTATTCTTAACTACTAATTCACCACAAAGGTGTTCATGGGCTCTCAAAATTTCAGGGTCTAGTAATAGGAATAAAAAATATAAAACCTTAAACCTAAATGGGAACAGACCATCATCAGCTTTGGATTAACTTTTAACAATGGTTTCCTTAGCTTGTGACTGGCAGCTCAATGGCTCTCAGCAGCTAGGGGTTAGTTTTTTTTTTTTTTTAATACCCCCCACCAACACCACTTACAACTGACAACTGCCGTGGACCAAAGTTAACTTTTAGTAGAAGTTTGTATGTAATTCTTAGCATCCATTCCATCCTATAAACTTTGAGCAGAAGCTCCTCTGTGACTTTACATTTTGCATGATTTCGTATCATTCCCTGCTCTGGGAAACGGGTTGTGACAGACAGCCCTGTTAAGCTCTTGCAAACACTATTAACTCTGAAGGAAACTCTGAAGGGGCCTATGTAAACTCAATTTATCTAAAACACTGTTATCAAAATTGTAAATCTTAAATTACAGTATGTTTCTGAGCTTAACTTTTAAGTTATAAAAATTCATTTTCCATGCCTAATGCTTAAAAGGGGGCCCAAAACACACCCCCATTGCCACAGTTTCAGAAGCCCATACTCTGGCTGTGGTCCTAGTTAACTGGTAAGCTTTTTGTGCCTTGCAGTGTTTTTTTTTTTTCTTTTGGAATATGCTTGTTTCTGGTTTCATAGACTTTGGTGGTTAAGTACCCCATTTTTTGCATGCTTCTGACCCAACAAATATAACAATATTTCCAAGATGAAGTGCCTTCTACATCCAAGCAAAGACTTGTCTAGAAGTTATACTGGTGGTAATAAAGAATGTGAGCTCTCAGCTTCCTGCTACCATACTATCCTTGCAATTATGGACTCTTACCCTCTGGAACCATCAACCCAAATAACCTTATTCTTCTATAAGGCACCTTGGTCACGATGCTTCATCAAAGCAATTGAAAAATAATAGGAGAATGGGCTGTTGCTATTGATGTGGGAGTGTTCTCCTGTATTTTGTATTACTCTTATTGGTTGAATAAAGAGCTGCCTGACTTATAGATAGGTCAGCCCTTAGGTGGGCAGAGTAGACAGAACGGAAGTTCTGAGGAGAAGAAGGAAAGTGAGCCAGTCACCATGAGGCACCCGCCACAGCTGCAGAAGGAAATACTGTAGATCCGTCCGGTAAGTCACCCACCTCGTGGTGACATACAGACTTTTATAATGGGTTAGTTTATGAGGTGAGGGCTAGCCGGGAAAAGGCTAGAGATAATGGGCAAGGCAGTATTTAAATGAATACAGTCTCATGTGGTTATTTTGGACAAGCAACCAGCGGCTGAGCAGGCCAGCAGCTGGGTGCTGGGAACATACAACCCGCACACCTCTCCACCTAATCACAACATGCTATGAAGAACATGACTATGTTGGGGTTTTGTTTGTTTGTATTTGAAGAACTATGAAAGACTTTGGAACTCGGGACTAGAAAAGCAGTTCAATGCTGTAATCAGAGCTCAGAAGGCCTTCCTAGTAGGAGCCTGGAAGATGGTTCTGCTGAAAGCAAAGAAGACTAGAGGCTTGAATCAAGAGGTTTCAGATGGAAGCAAGGACTTTAACAGCAACTTGGCTAGAGTATATACCTGTGTTATTTTGGCAAAGAAACTGGCTGCCTTCTGTCTGTGTCCTAAGAATTTATCTAGGAATAAATTAAAAAGTAATGGCCTAATTTCTTAGGTGGGGGGAAATGACAAGACTGAATAGCATTGAGTCTGTAGTATGGTTATTAATGATAACACATCTACAGACCAATGAAAAAGAGTCAAGTGGGGCAAAAAGAAACACAAAATATAGAGTTTGGAGAAAAACACTAGGAAGCTTAATGTTACAACAAAGACATTTAGTGGAAGAGAGGCTACAGTTATTAAGGAGATTAGTGTCATTAAGGAGAGGCTGCTATGTACCAAAATAAAGAGAAGGGTGCCCTCAGTGTGAGAATCCACTCAGATAAGCTTCAAACCTATAAAAGATGCTTGAGGCACTTTCTGGTACTAAGAAGAAACTGAATAAGCAGCTGCTCTGTGATTCAAGGGAGTCAGGATCCATTTCAAGATGGCTATGGAAGTTGGCCCTGTAGTGCATATTGTTATGATTATGCTGGGAGTGGATGGAGCTTGTCTCTTAAAGGGACAGGGTACTGACAGGGAAGGCCAGCATAATCATAACACATGTAGTGTTAATTTTAGAGGCACAATGCATGCAAGAGTGAACGAGTTATAGATTCTTTCTCCATGGTTTCAGAGAGGCCGTGGGGCCAGACAAAATGTGACCTTACTTGCAAGAAGGCCCTGAGAGGACAAGAGAATATGAGACTTCACAGCATGAAGCTGTGGAACCAAAACCAGCATTGCATAGGAGACCCCCAGATGTTGGAGGTACCAGAGACAGGATATCTGCCAAGGAGAGATGTATAAGAGGAACAGAAGCAACCCCAGAGAGAGATTTATGTTGCATGTAGCACAGCTGGAGGAGTAGAGCCATCTAAGTCCTTTGAGATCAGAATAGTGCTATAGGATGAGGAGCTTGCCCTGCTGCGTGTTTCAGTCTTGCTTTGATCCAGTATTTCCTCGCTATGTCCCATTCTTCCTTTAGAATGTAAACATATATTCTGTGCCACATGCTAGAAGTATGTAATTTGCTTTTTGAGTTTTATAGAGGCTTATAAAAAGTGTACCTTGAGACTCAGAAGAGACTGGATTTGTAAAGGTTTAAGACTAAGAAAGACTATAGGGACTTTTGAAGTGGGACTAAATGTATTTTGCAGTGTTGATATGGAGAACAGGGAGTAGAATGTGGTAGTTTGAATACAAAATGTTCCCCAAAGTCTTGGGAATTTCAAGCTGGGTCCCCAGATAGTGGTCCTATTTGGGGAGGTTTAGGAGGTGCAGGCTTGCTCTATGAAGTATGTCACTGGAGACAAGTTAGAGTGTTTAATGATGTGCACCATTCCTAGCTTCCTCCTTCTCCTTCATGCCTGCAACAAAGGATAGGAGTACTTAGCTTCCTGCTTCGGCTGCCATGCTGTCCCCACCAATATGGATTGAGCCTGTGACAATGTAATATCAAAATACTGTAAGCCAAAATATCATCCACCCCCCCCCAAAAAAAAGAAAAGAAAAAGAAAATTTATTTGAGAAACCATCTTGGTATTGTCCTGAAAATTTTCTCCCCGTTAGATAGCTTTCATGGTGCCAGAAGGTACCCTGCAGGAGAAAAGTCTTTAGTGGTATTGCCCACTTGTATGCTATAATATCAATGTACTAGGGAAGATGTGCCCGTTAGAATAGTAGCATGACAGTTATGGGGGTAACCAATCACTTTTGGATTTTGGATTAGAGTTGAAGTCTTCTCCACAAGAGGGAATTCATGCCTTGTACTATGAATCTGGTCAAAAGTCCTCAGCTTAGGGAGGTCAAACTGCCTTCTAAATATCTGTTTACACCCTCAGATTAGCGCTGCATTCAACCTTGGAAATAGAAACTTCTCTCTGCAGTGGTCAGAAGTTAGTTAATGCAGACACTCATAACTCATAGTGGCCATAGTGCTGAGAAGAGGTGACCACTGAGTGCTCACTGACATCTGTATCAATACCACCATCCCCACTCAAGGAACAGAGAACACTGTGAATGATGAAGTGGGAAAGAATGTACATATGGAGGACACTGTGAGATAATGCTCTTGTACTCTGTAAAGGTTTGTCATTCATAGTGGCTTAATAAAATGCTGATTGGCCAGTAGCCACAGAGAAGTATAGACAGAGCAACAAGACTAGGAGAATTCTGGGAAGAGGAAAGGCAGAGATGCAGTTGCAAGCCAGACACAGAGGAAGTGAGATGAGAATGCCTTACTGAGAAAAGGTACCAAGTCACATGGTTAAACATAGATAAGAATTATGGGTTAATTTATGTTGTAAGAGCTAGTTAGTAATAAGTCTGAACAATAGGCAAAATAGCTTATAATTAATATAAGCTTCTGTGTATTTATTTGGGACTTGAAGGGCTATGGGACTAGGTGGGACAGAAACTTCTATCTACAGGAGACATGTGAAAGGTTTTGTGGATATGACATGAACATTTCATTCATGAACTCACAGTAACTATGGCTACCTGCATAAGACACAAGATCAATCAGTATTCCAGCAGACAGCACTAACTAGTAGGTTATAAAAAAATAAAAATAAAAGTAAAAAGAACATGAACAGGGAAGAGAACATGCTGGGGTTGCCAGGTGGGAATGAGAATAAGGAGTCTGGGATACATTTGATCAATATTCATTGCTGAATTCATGTCTGAATTTATCAAAAAGTAAATTAAAGGTATTCTGTTAAAAATATATCTCTTTAATATTATTCTTTGATGAAATCTATAACACATTGATGCCTATATAACAAATATAAATAAAGCAGTGAATATATACTCACATCAACAGTCTTTTAGACTCTTAGACTTAGTCTCTAAGTGCCTTTTAGAGATTGTTTTCCTGGGTTAGTATCATAGACTGTAAATGAGAGATTGCTGTGCTGACCTAATACATTTACACTTACAGTGAAGTACTCAATTTGTTATGAAAAACTTGACTACAATAATTGGGGGTAGCCAAATACATTTGATCTGCCTAGTAAAATAGATTTACAGAAGAGACAGAATTTAGAATATACATTCTTATAAAATAATCTTTGAACTGTGAGATGTAGATTAATTTAACAGTTTGGCTATATAAAATAGCCCAAGGACTAGCAAATGTTTTCTGTTAAGGATCAAGAAACAATTTTTTAAAGGTCTGTTAGCCAAAAAGCAAAACTCAGAGTGCTACACAGGTACCACAAAAAAAAAGTAAATTTTACTAAGTTTAAATTGTAGCAATAATTTAGTGTATTTTGTTTGCAATATACTTAATAAACTTACTCATTTAAAACCAAAGCATGGTTTTTGCATATCAATCTCTGGACCATACAGAATATGGAGGTTAAAAGTTAATGCTTTCACTTTAAGCAAATTGTAGTTTGCAAAATTAACACCTGCCAATCAATAGCCTTCTTATACACCAAAGACAAATAGACTGAGAAATCAGGGTAACAATCTCATGTACAATAGCCTCAAACAAAATAAGACAACAAAAAAATCCAAAAGAGAAAGACCTATACAAAGAAAACTTTAAAAAAAAACTAAATAAATAAATAAAAAGATAGCAGATGAAGGGCCCCCATAATGTGGATTGGTATAATTAATACTATGAAAATAATCATCCTACTAAAAGCAATCTACAGATTTAATGCAATTTCCATAAAAATTCCAATGTAATTCTTCACAGAGATTGAAAGGCAATTTAAACATTCCTAAGAAAGCATAATGACCTCAGATACCTAAAACAATCCTGAGCAATGAAAACACTGCATCAAGTACCACCATTCCTGATTTCAGCTTAAATTACAAAGCCATAGTGGTAACAGCACCATGGCAATGGCACAAAACAAACACATTGATCAATGGAATAAAACTGAGAACCCAAAGTCCCCAGGCTTAAATATATTTTATTTTTGATAAAGATGTCAAAAACATACATTGTAAAAAAGACAGCATCTTTAACCAACAGTGGTGGAAAACTGGCTTTCTACATGTAGAAAAATGAGATTCCATCCTTCTCTCACTAAATGGATCAAAGCTCTCAATGTTAGACTTGAAATTTCTAGAAGAAAGTGCAGAATATAAGATTAAGTAATGACTTTTGGAATAGGATTCTAGACACCTAGGAAATAAGACCAACAATCAACAAATGGAAGGAACTTCATGAGATTACAAAGCTTCTCTTTTGCAAACTGTTGATAGACTGAGGAGGCAGCCCACAAAATGAGAAAAGATCTTTGCTATATATCTGACGGAGGATTAAAATATCTTTAAATTATAAGAATTTCAGAAACTAAAATATATGTCTTCTCAAAAAGAAGATGCACGACTAAGTTAAAAATTTTTAAAAGCATTTTAATTAGACATTAGGAAAATGTAAGCTAAAACAACTCTGTGGCTTCATACCACCCCAGTCAGAACCACTAAGCTAAGAAAATGAAGACAAAAATGCTAGTTGAGGATGTAGGGAGTGGGGAAGCCTCATGACTGCAAGAGGGCCTCTTTGGAAACCAGCATGGCTGTTCCCCAGACAATAGAATACATCTACCATTTGACCCAGCTATACACCACTGTTAAGAGTAAGGCTGATCTAAGGCTCTCTCAGGGCCCTGTTAAAAGGACAAAAAGGACCTAGTTCTGTGTCATTGAGCAGGGGCAGCCTTGGCAAGGTCCAGGCTGGGGCCAGGACCTTGCATGAGTTAAGATTTTGTTTCCTGGGAACTATGCTCCCTCCCCATAACCTGCAAGAGACTGGAGAGTTATCAATTCCAAGGTCGCTGTGTGCTCAATCTGTGACACACTTGAGAAATCCTGTGTTCATCCCTTATATGCAAGTTTTCTGCTGACACTGTCCCAGCCTCCACCACTCTCCTTTCCCCATGCCCGCAAACTGTGTAGAAGAGGCTGCACTTCTTAATAAACTTGCTTGGCATCAGACACAGCTTGTGAGAGACTTGACCTCAGCTCTCCTGTCTTCTCATCTCCTGGTCATCCCATTAGAAACCATTGCTGAAGAACAACCTGCTGGTCCAAGTCATATCACTCTTACATTGATAGAGGACTTATTTCCCATACAAGCACACTACATGCTCATCCATGTTCATTACTGCTCTATTCACAATAGCCAGGACATGGAAACAACGTGTATATACCCATCAACGGATGAAAGAATAATGAAAATGAGGTAACTATATACAATGGAATCTTATTCATCTTTAAGAAAAATTAAATTTTCCTTTATTGAGAATTCTCTTAATTTTTAAATGGGATTATTTGTTTGTTTGATATCTAGTTTCTTGAGTTATATATTTTGGATATTAGTGTCTATTGGTTGTGAAGTTGGTAAAAAAAAAAAAAAAACTTTTCTCATTCTGTAAGGTGTCACTTTATCCAATTAATGGTGTCCTTTGCCTTACAGAAGCTTTTCAGTATTAATTGTTGCTCTTAGTGCCTGTGCTACCAGTGTTCTGTTCAAAAAGTTGTCTCCTGTGGCAATGCATTCAAGTCTTCCCCACTTTCTCTTCTAACAGGGTCAGTGTATCTAACTTATGTTAAGGTCTCTAACCCATTCACACAAAATCAAAATTTAAAAGTGTTTTTAATCTTTTAGCTATGGGCTGATGAAAGCAAGAAGTGGCAAGCTGGCCTCCAGACTCTGCTTGCTATCTTACCTCCTGGCAAGCTGCCTCAACTGTTCAGCACATCCACTGTCTGATTTCTGGTTGATAAGTTCGAGGATATTCATAGCTCTATGAAAATGTCCGCATGATAAGCTCACACTAACAGCTGTTTCATGTTTGTCTCCTGTAAGCACCCATACTTTGATACCAGCCATTCTCAGTGCTTCAATAGTTTCTCGAACTTTATCTTGTAGTCTAAAAATAAAAAAAAAAAAGGTAGAGAAAAATACTCTGGTAGCCTATGTTAAGTATAAGCTACACAGTACATACAAAGCATACTCTTTATAGGAATGTTACAGTACATCAACATGACTGAGATTTTCTTTCATTATTCAGGAAACAAGAATAAACTACTAGCAGCCATTTAGTTAGAAGAAAACCAATGAGTTAAAATAGTCATCATAAACCCATCTTACTGGGAAGTGGTATTGGGAGGAGCCTGAGTTGAGGCCTGGGGCATGCTAGGCAAGAAATGTGCCACTAGTAAGTTTAAAATTTTAAGCAAAGATTTCCTCTCACTCCACCCCAGTAACAGAAGGAGTTAAGGAGAGGTAAGTAAGCAGCACACACAGAAGTCTAGGCATGACATCCTGAATTCAGGACTTCTGCTTTTAGATGAGTCTCCTACAGTTTTCCGTTTAAACATCACACAATCTAATGAAAACCCCATCTAAAATATTGATACCTTTGTAGATACAGGGGAAAGAAGAAAACAACAGGTTTAATTTATAAAAATTCATTTGACTTGATAAAATTAAATTTAAGAAGCTAAAATTGATACAGATGCTGGGTTAAAAAAAGCAAGCATGTTGCAAGGCATTTATATGCTAATAGAAGAGAAAAATGTTTAAACAAATAATTTAATATAGCATCAAAAAGTCAGCAATAAACAGAATGTTCATAAAGAAGAACATTTTCGATCATCTTAGCTATCAGAAAAGGCCTTCTTGGATGAGGACTCGTTATGAGTACCTTATTCACAAATGCCCTCGAAAAGAAGAATCATCCAGGCAGAAGGCAAAGCCTTGCCAAGGAACAAAGGCATGAACACCACAATTTCAGTTTGAGGCATACAGGAGCACAACAGTCTGTGTGGCATTATTGAAGCATGAAGCAGATTGGGCAGTAGTGGGTGAGGATGGAGAGATATGTGAATGTCTGATGATGGTATGGCACACTGACTAAGGAATAGTAAAATGGAAGAATAATACAAGTGCTTCCTTTATCTATTTCAAAGATCTAATGATGGAATAAAACAGTATTATTTTGAGTAGAAAAATGAAAGCTTTAGTTTTCTACTTTGTTACAGAATGGTAATTAACAGTATTTATTTTAATATATTAGAAGCATTTTATAAAATGTTAAAAAATGATACTGCCTACTTCTGATACTTGCCTGTCTTCCACTGCTGTAGCTCCTAGCAATATCAGGTCTTTCTCAACGTACTGGAAGGCATCAGCCAGTTTCTCTTCCCGTCGCTGCAAGGCAGTCCTGGCCTCAAACAGGCGCCTATCTATATCGTCATATTCTTTAGCTGTAAACTGTCTATAAGCTATACATAGTGTCCGCAGTCCTTTCTAAAAGAAAAGAAAAGATTCTAAGAGCCAGATTCACAACCTGACTTTAAATACTGTCATTTTATCTTCACCTATGAACTGAAACTGAACTTAGGAATCTGTATTTGACTACTTGAAATCTGTATTGACTACTTGATTACATGGGCTTCAAATTTTCTTAATCTCTGAAAATTAGCCCCTGAATCTAAATACTTCTCACAATATATATTCCTTAGAAAGGCCGAAAATAAATGTTCTAGCAATAAACTTGAAAACAGCGGATTTTTAAAATACCAAAACTATGTTTAGCAAATTTCTAAATAGTACTATTTCCTGATCTGTAAATAACTCTCATAATTAGCATTTAAGGCCCCATCAGATACTAACATGTATTGATTAATTCCCTCTACAGTGAGTATATGTGGATACTGTTCTAGATAGTAAAATCTTTGCTGTTAGATACTACAGTAGGTAAGTCACAGGCAACTTCAAACCAGCAACAGCAGTAGGTGAGGAGAGAGAGCTAAGTATGCAGCACACACACAAATCCAGGCATGAGACATCCTGAAGTTTTGCTTTTGGATGAGTCTCTTATACGTTTTCCTTGTTAAATTAGACTCATATTACATAAAATTAACTCTCTCAAATAGTGCCATGCAGTGTTTTTTAGTATACTTACAAAATTGTATGATCATTACCACTACCAGAATTTTCACTCCCAACAGATTCCCTATCCCTTCTCTTCCCTTTGTCAAGTAGCCTTTGGCAACCACTCACCTGTTTTCTATGAATCTGTCTATCCTGGATTTGTATATAAATATAGCGTGGCTTGCTTCTCTAAGCAATCTTTTCAATGTTCATCCATGTTGCAGCATATATCAGACATCAGCACTTCATTTCTCTTAATGACTAAGTAACATTCCATTACAAGGCTGTATCATATTTTATCCATTCATCAGTTGGGCATCTTGGCTTTTCCAAGCTTGGGCTATGAGCATCCATTCATTAGATCATGTGGATATTTCTTTCCTTTCTCTTTAGTGTACACCAGGTATATAACTAGGTCAGGTTTTAACTTCATTTTTATCTTTTGAAAAGTTGCCGAATTGTTCAAAGGCTCTATGATTTATACCATGTGTACAATCTCTAGCTTCTCCACACCCCTGGAATAACTCCTATCCTTTAGTAGGTCCCTTTCTGTCATTCTAGTATGTCCTCTACCACCAAGCCACACCCTCACTTTTTTTTTTCTTTAATAGTCAGGATCTAATGATATTGCCCCATTTGCTTTTGAATTTCTGGGCTCAAGCTTTTGTCTGGTTTCTGCCTTCATACCACTGGCCCAGGATAAACTGCGGGCAAGGGGAAGGAAAGGAGAGGGAAGGCAATGATGGGGGAAAGAAAAGAGAAAGAATAGAGACAAGCCATTCAAAGATGAAACCTAAGGATTTGTGCTTCACTTTAGGCACCAAATACTCATGTTTGTTAAGGGTATAGTTTGAGTGGTACACACAACCAGAAGTTCCTATAACATCAGGTTGGAAGAGAGTCACATGTTACCAGATTTACAACAAGAATAAAGAGCCAACATTTAATGCAAAAGAACTAAGAACTATAGAATTTCCAGAACATGGATGATCTATTAAAAAGACAAAACCTCAATCATTTCACAAATATATTTTTGAAGTTTGTTTTTAATTTTTTTATGCTTAAATAATAGCTATCTATACTTACCAAAGCAAATTCATCTACGTGAATTCTGGTTTTTGCTATTTCTCCACCTATACATTTCGGGAGGATCGAAGATTCTGCTCCTTTAGCAAATAAAAGCTTCTCACCTGAAAGAAAAAAAAAACAAAATTTTCCAGGAGAGAATTCTATAATGATATCTAAGCAATCAATGATGTAAGTTGACAACAGGTTCCCTCATGAACGTGTCTTTTTATTCTTTGGCAATCAAGTTCTATATTAGATAAATAAATATTTATAAAAGCTTAGATTGGTTACCTGAAGGTGCTTGAACAATTACACTCATTCTCCTACGATCTGAATCAAATTCCAGAATATGAAGCAATTTGTACCTAAAAATTAAGAAAGATAATCCACAATTTTTAGAGTACTAATGTGACCATTTGAAAAGAATAAAAGATAACATACAAATTTAAAGTAAGAAACTAGAACTGCATTTTCATGAGGATAGGCTCTAAGTAGTCGATAATAGGGACGAGACATGAGGGAGATGGCATCACATACTCAACAACTAACATCTACTGTTCGGAGTTTGGGTCTGTAATTAAATCCCATAGAAGCCAAGATGAAGACTACTAGAGAGATTGATATTCAAGAAGCTGCTGTGCAGTGAAGAAGGGCTGGGACACACATCTGTCCAGTTGACTGACTCGCCATCATTTCCTGTCCTAACACATGTCACCACCAGCTCTCCTTTTATGCAGTCTTTGAGGTTTGTCAGCAATGATTCTGAACTTGGGCAGGTGTGGAGGTGGAGGTCAGGTAGCAAATGCCTCTTTAGAGAACTGAAGGAAAACTTACGAGGATAACTGAAGTGGGGCTTGACAGTTTTTCCAGGAGAGAATTCTATAATGATATGTAAGCAATCAAAGTTCTAAGTTGACAACAGGTTCCCTCATGAACATAGCTTCAGAATGGGCCTGATTTCTTTAGTACGAAAAAGCAGAGCAAGAATTGAGGTACACAAGCAGTGGGCATGGACTGACTTATCAGAGTAGAAAGAGGATGAGTAGACTGCTGTTCCTGAATGCTTGAGCATAAGTTCATAGGCAACACAAGGAAACGTGTGCTGGGGTGCAGCTTTATGGCACAGTGTTTGCTTAATATTCCTCAGACACTGGTTTTGATCCCCAGTACTACAAAAACAAGGGTTAAAAAAAAAGCTTTCTTCATCCAATGACGTATAGAATCTCAACCCCAAGAGTGTTTAATATAAATATATAAGCAAATTCAGTAAACAGTAAACTAAAGTACAGTATACTGTTGTAATTGTGATGAGATACAATATAATAATGCCATTACTCTAGACAAGTGGTTAACAAGTGTTTTACGTAGAAAATGAGATAACTTTCAACTTTACAGGTCATATATATCTCTCTGCTGTACATTAGAACTTATTCTTGCATGCAAAGCAAACTATATCCCCAGCCTTTCTTTTCCTTTCTCAATTTTGAGAGGGTTTTACCAAATTTCCTGGGCTTGTACTCTATGGCCTATGCAGGTTTTTAACTTGTAACCATCTGGCTATAGCCTCCATTCTACCAGAGTCATTTTATTCTTTATCCTTCTCTCCCTTATTTGAAGACAGAGGTTCCTGTCTTGCCCAGTTCCGCAGCCATTCAGTCACAATGAAACACACAGAGGCTTATATTAATTATAAACTGTATGGCCTATTAGCTCAAGTTTCCCTCCCCCACCTTTTGTTTGTTTTGAGACAGGGCTTCTCTTTAGCTTTGGAGCCCGTCCTGGAACTAGCTCCTGTAGACCAGGCTGGCCTTGAACTCACAGAGATCTGCCTGCTTCTGCCTCCTGGGTGCTGTGATTAAAGGTGTGCACCACCACTGCCTGGCTCAGGATTATTATTAACTAGCTCTCAGAACTTAAATTAACCCATAATTCTTATCTATGTTTAGCTATGTGGCTTGGTACCTTACTCAGTATGGCATTTTCATCTTGCTTTCACTGCGTCTGGATGGTGAAGTCTACATCTGGGAAGAGTCCTTCCTCTTCCCAGAATTCTCCTTAGTCTTGTTATCCCTCTTATACTTTCTGCCTCGCTATTGACCAATCAGCATTTTATTAAACCAATACAAATGATAAATCTTACAGGGTAAAAGGGCATTATCCCATACCCTTACTCTCCTTTTCTTTCTTAAACTCTAAATGCAATGGATCACAGGCTATGCAAAAACAGAGAAGGACAAAACTGGCCTATAGGCCATAATTTGCTGATACTTACTATGAACTATAACATGTTTGAAAGAATTTACCTTTCCAGTCTTCCAAGTACTTTAACCTCCATACTTTCTTCAGAAATGCCTACAAATATAATACCAGCTCTAGGAATAAGAGGAACAAAAATTATAATATTTAAAGGAAGATATTTCATATTTTGCATTATACCTTAATAATTTGGTTTGAATGAAGGTACGTGAATTGAAAGTTTAAGGAGTATTTATAGTACTGCCTTTGAATATGACACTATTCTTAAGAACATGACAGGTCAGACTAGATCCAAAATAATGCAAAGTATTTTTACAAGTTTTTCAAGTAGAAGTCATACTAAACACTTTTTAAAAGATCATTTTAAAAAAGGTTAAATTTACACTTGAGAACTTTATGTGACAACTCTACTATTCTTTCAAGATTTATTTCAAGAGTATTCTTGGAGGATCAGAAAAATCAGACTCAGTCACCTTGCTGCAGCTTCCACTAGAGCCTTTTCATCTGGTGAAGATGCATAGTACTCCAGCTGTGCAGGTGCTAGGTTGGACTGCCAGGGACCATCCCCGATGCCATCAGTTTGAACATTGCTGATCTGTACAGTATGGCAAAGGCTGACAGCTTTAAAGAAGAGGTCATGTTCTTTGATCTGCAGAAACATAACATTCATGACCAAAGCAGATTTCAAACACCATATAGGAAACCAGACATAAAACCTTGTGAACCAAAACAAGATGCAAAAACCTGGAATGCCTGAGAAAGAGCTGCAAATTTTGCATTTCAATCTCCTACTGCTTTAGGGGTTGTTGGTTAAGTACATATTTTTAGACAGCCTACACAAACTGCAAGCTAGGGAGACCATGTCCTTGTGAAAAAGTAAGGTCTTAGGATGAAAAAAATTTTTTTCCTCATTTTACTTCTAGGCAGTAATAGCATTTACTAACTAGTAAGCTAAGGCATTGACGATGCTCAATAATGACAAATTAAACTGGGCTGTAACTATGGTCTCAGAATAGTGTTCTGCGTGCTAAATCAAGACTTCTATTTTAAATACATACTTCTTGCTTCACTGATAGAAATTTCCCATGTCTACCTATTGAAGAGAATTAATTCACATAAAACCCATAATTACTAATTTGAAAGTTGCTTACTAGTTCAGTTTCACTTTCAGGACTGGTTCTAAAAGAAGAACTGGTTGTGACATGTGTTGAGTTGTTGAGATGGGATAAACTACCAAGGTAAGATAAGCTTTCTTCTGCTGAGTCTGGGGTTGGTCCTTCAGGTACAAGTTTACCATTGATTTCTTCGTATTTCATGCCATTAATTGAACATTCTCGAAACTGCATTTCATTTTCTGTTAGTGTTCCAGTTTTATCTGTAAACACATATTCTACCTAGAGAAACAGAACAAAAGAAACCTTTGTGGTCACGGGTCAGTGTTGAACAAGAAAACTTTCTCCTGTTTTCTAAAGTCTGATTTATTAACATCAATATACCAAAGCCAAGATTCTTATAATCTAAGAAGTTTTTATTGATGTAAAGAAAAAAACAAATAAAAATATTTAAAATTTACACATATTTTTGGATATATGTTGATTTGCAGAGGTGACTGAGAATAAGGTTAAGAATTTCACATTTATCTCTTGGTCGAGCTACATTCAAAATAGTATGACTTGACACTTACACTGAAGTAAGGGTAGAAGGAATGCTTACTAACCTAGACAGTAAACAGAGGCCAGGAGAGAAGGTATAAAAACAGGAAAGAAAATAATGACAGCAACACAAGATGTTAGAGATGAGAAGTAGTTTATAAAGGACAGAGGAAGTTAAAACTGAGGACAGGAAACAAATAGAGTGAAAAAGATAAATGTTAAAAATAATGTGTTTCAAAAGAATGTAAGGCAAATTATATTACTGCTCTTGTGGGCAAGGAGATGAACTCTGAACGAGAAGGATACAACAGTGAAGTCTTGACAGAAAACTAGTGGTGAGGATTTGATTACTATAATAATGGGAGAAAAGTCTTTTAAAAAGAGAAGCCGTGGGGCTGGAGAGAAGAACAATTGCTGCTCCTACAAGAAGAGTGACACCCATTCATGAGAGCAACCCCAGCATTGAGGGAAGCAGGGAAGATCGGTAGGGCTTGCTGACTGTCAACCATCTGAAAAATCCAAGCTCCAGGTTCATGGGAAAGGGCTTGTCTCAAAAGGAACAAAGTGGAGATTGATAGGGGAGGACCCTCTCTAGCCTCTATATGTATACACAGAGAAATGCACCCCCCAATCTCTCTCACACACACACAAACACACATAGACACATATTCAAAACAAAAAAATACAAATAAAAAGTAGAAAGAGAGGCAGCCATCACAAGAAAACAAAAGCAAAGCAAACTATAAACCATTATTTCTCATGAATATATATGCACATACATGTATACTAAGTTCAAAAATGTATAAAAATGATTATATATCATAAGTATATAAGACATCTCAGGAGTCCAATTATTAACTTGATGTGTACAAATTATAAGACTGATACGTGTCCTTTATTCTATTAGTAAAATGACCATCTCAACAGATACAGAAAATCACTTGATAAAAATCTGATACTCTTTATGATAAAACATACTATGTTTTATCATAAAAAGTATGTTTAGCATACTATGATAAAAGCTTTTTCAAAACTTAGTAATATACTGAGTGATTTCTTCCTATAAGCCAAGATATAAGACAAGGTTGTGGTTCCCATATGTTTTATTCAACACTGTACACTAGTCAGGAAAAAGAAGTGAGTTATCTGGTTGGGGAAAAAGAGACAAAGTTATCTCCATTTGCACATCAAATGAACTTACATATACATCATCCAAGAGAATTCACTTTAAAAAATGTATTGGCACTAATAAATAAGTTTAATGAGATTCCAAGATAAAAGATCAATGTGGAAAATCAAAGAATTAAAGTGGGAAACTTGTTTTAACCAAGAAATAAAGAGTAATAAGAAACTATACTTTAATGTCCATACTGTTGGGGACAACACAGGAAATGTCTACTACGTAAAATAACAGTTTATTGCACATAGCCCAATATCAGTCTACATATGTAATTTTAGCTACAGGGAAGGCTGAGACAGGAAAATCATCTGGCTCAGATTTGTTTGTCCGTTTTGAGAAAGGGTCTCACTATGTAACTCTGGCTGTCCTTGAACTTATTATGGAGAACAGGCTTCCCTTGAACTCACAGAGATCCTCCTGCCTCTGTCTTCCAAGTCCTGGGATTAAAGGTAGTGTCAGATGAGCTCAGAAGTTTAAACATAGATTGGGCATCAAGAAGTGGGGCCCCATCTCAAAATGAAAACAAAAAGGCAAACCCAAATTATACATGGGGACAGGGCAGGTAGATCCTAGAGTAACTGACACCTTTGAATACACACACACACACACACACACACACACACACACACACACACACACACAGAGAGAGAGAGAGAGAGAGAGAGAGAGAGAGAGAGAATATATTTATGAAGACTTGTTTGAAGTATACAAAACTAAGCAAGGAAAGAAACAGCAATTAACTCCAGGGGAAATAAAATGCATCAAGAAAACATAATTATAGTACTACAAAGAAAAAACTACGAAGAAAGGGGTTTGGAAACAATATTATGAATCATAATGTAGATATTATTAGATGTCAAATTGTAATAACACCAGAGTAGGCAAAGTGGGCAAGGTTTTGGATATGTGTACAAAATGGTAAAGTAATAGTTTCCCCCCTGTTGTCCCTCCCCTCTTAAAAGATTGATTGATTGATTGATTTTTGAGATAGGGTTCCCCTGTGCAGCTGTCCTGGCACTCACTCTGTAGACCAGGATGGCCTCGAACTCACAGAGATCCACCTGCCTCTGCCTCCTGAGTGCTGGGATTAAAGATGTGCACCACAACTGCCTGGCAACTTTATTTTTTTAATGATGTATATTTTGTGTGCATGCTGGGGGGAGGGGTAGTGCACGTGACTGCAGGTGCTTGTAGAGGTCAAGGGCATTGCATCTCCTGGAGCTGGAGTTAGAGGTAGTTGTGAAACTGAACTCACACCCAATCTGAGTGCTACGAACTGAACTTCCCTAAAACTATGTGCTCTTGACAGCTGAGTCATCTCTCTAGTCCCAGCTATAGCTTTATATTTCATAATTGATGCCTAAAAATTTTAAATCATGATAAAATATCATATAGAAACATACTGGTAAATAGTGGAAGAAAGACATTAGGACATAAAGTGGGAATAAGAATTAGCTGAAGGAAAATAAAAGATGTTTTGGCCTAAGTTTTATAGAATTTTCTATTATATCAGTATCTTTACATGTAATTTTCTGAGAAAACAAAATATCAGGATCATCTTCACCTGTCCAAGCTCTTCATTCAGGTCAGAAGTATTGACTTGAGCTTTCTGATCTGACTCTTCATGGTACAGATCAAGATCCCAGCCAATAAAAAACGATCCAAGAAATTTCTGCATCTCAACCGTCACATACAGAGAAATTGGAATGATGAAATTGTAGAGTACCAAAAAAGCAAGGAAATCAGAAATAAATCTAAGAATCTAGAAAAAGGAGAAATGATTATTAAATAATATACATGAGAATTATCAAAAGGTTCTTATCTAAGTAAACTATCAACTATATTCTGAGGTAAACTAATATGAAATTCCTTGACTAAATTGTTTTAATATTGCATTTCCTCTGTTTACTTATATTGCTGGTTAAGGTAAAGGCTAAATTTCCAAAGCACAATTTGTTCCTTTTTGGAAGTTACCTGGCATGATGAAAACACCAAATTATCACTATACTCTGTGCAGTGTGCTAGCCATCCTACTATGACTCTTCAAAGATCATGGGTAATTAAAATGTGAGTGTAACCTAGACATACTGGGACATAATTCCTCAGGAAAACTGTTAAAAAATAGAACCTGAAGAACACACACTTCACAGATAGATTCTAACAATAGCACAGCAGAGCTGCCTTTCAAAATGTACTCTGTGGAATGTACATGGTACCGGTAACAGGATCCTATACTGATCTGCTTTGTTTTAATATGTACGTATTAATTTAAATGGAAATTTAAAGAATGATTATTTACCAAAATTGCAGGTTAAATTCTCTTGGTACATCAAGACTGTTATGACTTCTTCAATTATTCAAACATGAATGAAAACAAATATATTCTTTAACTCATTTATATGGTACAATAAATGATTTCTAAAGCCCTGAATTTGTAATACCGAAGTGGAATGCACATGTATTGACATACAAATTTTTGTGATCTAATTATTCAAGCCATGCTACTAGAACACACAAAAAGTTTAGGCCTTAAACTAGGGAAAGTACACCACTGCTGGCATGCTGATTGCTCTTCTGCAAAAGCATCCTGTCAATACCAATGCTGTGATGAGATCACTGTGGTTCTTCCCATCAAAGCATCAATTGTCCCCAAAGAGTTTCCTTAAAGTTGAATTATGAATAACACATAATACCTTACTACTGTTTCTTTGATGTTCTGTTTTTTGGTTATACCAAGGCTCATCCCATTTTTCTTCTGCTTGCCAGGTATATTTCAAGATAGTACTGATGATGGCCTCAGAAATAAGGATTATTAGATAAATTATTAAAAATGTGTTCATTGATCTAAGGCAAGAAAAAGAATACAAACATATCAATATATTGTATGTTCATATGCTTACAAATTAATATTTGTATTGAATATATAAGATTTTATTATAGCTGTTTTAAAGGACAGCCTTTATTTTTTTTTGACCATTAAATAAAACATAATTACCAGAAAACCCAGTTGTAAATTCTATGAATCATAACATCACAGCAAGATATATTCAAAACTTTCATGGTGATACTTCTATCTTGGGGGTTACCAGCAAGTATCTAATTGGACTTAAGATCTGCTCAGCAGGAGGGTATTCATATCTGGTACTGTAAACATTGCCGTCTGTAGCTAGTGAGGTCATGAACCCTAGAGAAGAATCTACTACTATCATTTTCATAAGCCAGTATAATTTCCAGCTTCATTCTAAATACCTATCCTTACATGCAAAGATAAGTGTAGTTCTCACCTCTCATTAAAGAAGCTTCCTTTAGCAGCAGAAGTCTACCACTGATCAAATGCAAAGAACAACTGACCATGAGATAGTCAGCTCCAATTGGTACATCTACAACACAACTCCTACATCTAAAGCTCAAAGAACATTGCAGAAGTTAGAAAATGATTTAAGAGCCAGACGCCCGGGACACCTGCTGTGAGATGGTGTTATGTAACAGTTTACTTTGAGACTGAAATAGTCCATACTGCATGGAAGCTCCTTAGGCAGGAAAGTAAATAACTCAGAAGACTTGAGAAAATCCCTGAATCTGCCCAGACTCACTAGGCCTCTCACTGCCAGAGTAAGCATTAAATGCTGAGAGTCCTTCTTAGAAGAGGAGAGCTGAGCTACAAAGAAGATGCTCAGATAAGACTAGCTGCCTAGAAGTTTAGACCAAATGAGTCACTTGGAAAGAGCATTTTTTAACCTGTTGAGCTGTCTGCAGTGTGCTTCAGGTTCCCAGGTGTAAGCTGTCACCTATGCTGGGAAAGGCTTGGGTAGTGCAGCTTTTTTGAGTCTTTTCTGCTCCTATAAGTAACCCTAATAAAACTAATTGGTTCGCCAAGTTGGACTTTGCTGGTTTTTGTACTTTGGTCTGTTGTACAAAGAGTTTCATTAACTCTAAGTCTGTATTTTTTCCACCTCCATGACTTTTCAGAAAAGCTAGGTAATAAGGAGTACTCTACGAGGGACACATGGATTGCTCGGGGAAAGGAAAATAGATGAGATTTCCTGGATAAACTGGGGGCAAGGGAGATGCAAATATGAGGGAACAGGATGATGGAGTTGGGGGAGGGACGGAAAGGGAGGGTAATGAAAGAGATATCTTTATAGAGGGGAGCCATTATGGGGTTAGGGAGAAACTTGGCACTAGGGAAATTCCCAGAAATTCACAAGAGTGACTCCATCTAAGAGTCCTAGCAATAGTGGAGAGGGTACCTCATCTGACCTTCCCCTGTAATCAGATAGGTGACTACCCTAACTGTCATCATAGAACCTTCATCCAGTAACTGATAGAAGTAGCTACAGAGATCCACAGTCAAGCACCAGACCATGCTCTGGAGTCCAGTCGAAGAGAGGGAGGGGCGATTTTATTAGTGTGTGTGTGTGGGGGGGGTGTGGTCAAGGTCATGATGGGGAAACCCGCAGAGACAGCTGACCTGAGCTTGTAGGAGCTCAGGGTCTCTAGACTGACAGCTGGGGAGCCTGCATAGAACTGAACTAGGTTCTCTGCATGTGGACGACAGTTGTATAGCCTGCTCTGTTTGCAGAAACCCTGGCAGTGGGACCAGATCCATCCCTGGTACATGAGCTGGCTTTTTAAAGCCTATTCCATATGGTGGGATACTTTGCTTAGCCTTGATGCAGGAGGGAGGAGCTTGGTCCTGCCTCACCTGAATGTGCCAGGTTTTGTTGACTTCCAGTGGGAGGCCTGACCCTTTCTGAGAAGTGGATAGGGGCTGGGTTAAGAGGTGGGGGGAGGGGAGGAGGGGAAAGAGAAGGAACTGTATTTGGTATGTAAAACGAATAAAAAAAGCCGGGTGGTGGTGGCGGTGCACATCTTTAATCCTAGCACTCGGGAGGCAGAGACAGGCTGTGAGTTCGAGGCCAGCCTGGTCTATAAGAGCTAGTTCCAGAACAGGCTCCAAAACTACAGAGAAACCCTGTCTCTAAAAACCAAAAAAAAAAAAAAAAAAGTGAAGATAGAGATCAAATACAGAGTCTTATGCTATGCAGCACAGCATACGCTACAACTGAGCTACATCCCAATTCAATGGTGGCATCCTTATTCAGCTGTAGCATAATATCAGAACCAGAGACATTACAGGGAATTAGATTTGGATTAAGACTCACATTTACAAAAACCTCATCTTACTAATCCCACTTACAGATGAATTATGCCATTATGAAGAATTATCCCATCGTCACTTTAAAAAATGCATTCATCTAAGGACCAGCATGGTAGCATATGCCTTTAACTCCAGCACTTGAAGGCAGAGGCAGGTGGATTTCTGTGAGTTCAAGATCAGCCTAGTCTGCAGAGTGACTTATAGGTTGTTGTAGAACATTATTCTAAGGTATGCTACTTTTGCTTATGTGCTGGAACATTTGTTTAATGATGCAAAGATGAGCTTGACTTAAAAAAAAGTTACCTGTGGACGGGAGGCTGCATCAGCAACTAGCTGACAGGAAGTGGTAGGGAGGAGCCAGGTAGAGAAGGCTTTTTAAGGAGGGGTGACGAGAAGCATGAGAGGCTTTTGGAGAGATGCAAAAAGGATAGGAGGTGAGCTTCTTGCTATTCAGCTTCTCTGAGGAACAGAATTCCACCTCAAACCTTGAATTTTCAGTTCTTTAGAGGGACAGAGATTTAGTTAAGTTCCCTTCATAGCTTTAAAAGAGTTGGTGCCTGAACTCAGGAAGAGAATTCCCTCAAATTGAGGCCCTTTAGGCCTAACCACTGCTGATAGCAGCAGAGTTGCAGTTGCTAATTTGGACAGCCATGGATTAAATGGCAGCAACAAGGCTACATAGACAGACTGTGTCGCAAAAAACAAAAAAAACAAAATTTAGAATTTTTATTTTATTGTATGAGTGTTTTGCATGCATATTATGTATGCACACCACATGTGCAATTGGGGCTTGTAAAGGTTAGAAGATGTTGTCAGATCCCCTAGAACTGGAGTTATATAGATGGTTGTGAGCCATAATGTGGGTGTCAGGAACCAAACCCAAGTCCTCTGCAAGATCAGCAAGCGTTCTTAACCACTGAGCCAACTCTCCAGTTTCCACCACTCTTTATATTGACTCACCCCATACTGAATCTGTCTATCCCCTGGCAGCAATAATCTCTCCCCCAACCTATACAGTTTAATAATTTTGAAAATGTTATGGAATTTGGAAACATAGTATGCAATCATTGAATCTGACTTTTTCACCAAATATAACTATTTTTGCAGCCTGTTCTGGCTGAGCATATACTATAAATCCTTTTTCTTGCTGAATAGTGACATAGCTGCACCAGATTTTCCTGTTCAACTATTACCCATGTATAGACAATGGGCTGTTTTCCTAACGTGTGAGATCAAGTTCCTCTGCCTCCTGCTAGCATGTTCTATTACAACTCTTTTAATCTTGTTCCTCCAACAGTGGGTTAACCTCACTGTGGTTGTGATATGATATTCTCCTAACACTGGTGTTGACTGAGCATCTCTGTCTGCTCACCTGCCACCTACAACTCCTTTGATGAAATGTGATTTATGTTTTTGATCACAGCTAACTAAATGTTTGTGTTACTGTTTGGTTTAAATGTGAGTTTTGCAAACATTTTCCCCCAGTCTGTAACTTGTCTCCATACTTTCAAGATGGTTTGAGAAAATTTTTAATTTAGATGAGAACATTTTTAATTTAAATAAAATTTAATTTATTCTTTTATTTAGGAGTTACGCTTTTTTGCCTGCTTAACAATCATTTGTCTAGAGTCAGGATCCTGACTTCTTCTAAAAGTCTTTACAATTCTGTTTCCTATGTATTCAATCATCATTATTTTTGGATGCTAAAGACTGAGCCCTGAGCCCATGGCCTGGTGCATGCTTTTGTATTGGCAAAAGCTGTCTATTCCCTCACCTTTATTAAAAAGCTCCCCCTGTGGGTATTATAAATAATGGGTTGGAGGGTCTATAGCTTTTCATGTTCCTCAGAAGAGTGTTGACTTTTTGTTCTAGTGGGCAGTTAACTTTAAGCACCTAACATCACTGCAATTGGTCAAATAAAATTCTCTCTCTCTCTCTCTCTCTCTCTCTCTCTCTCTCTCTCTCTCTCTCTCTCTCTCTCNTCTCTCTCTCTCTCTCTCTCTCTCTCTCTCTCTCTCTCTCTCTCTCTCTCTCACACACACACACACACACACACACACACACACACACACACAGCATTCTTTGGGTTCTAGTGTTTGTTTCTTGCCAATTTGCACCTACAGATTTATCAGCCATACAGGAAAATTTGGGCAGTTTTTATGTATATGCTTTCAGGCCCAGTCCATTACTTTCTATGCTGGCTTACATATTTTCCCCTAGCTTCCTAGATTCTCTTCTAGTTTCAAACTGTGTCCTCTGATATTTCAACTCAGTAAAGAAATAACACTTTCCGCATCTTATTTCTTCAACTACCCTCTATCCTTCCTCGCCCCATTTGTTTTCAGGATTGGACTCACTGCCAGGTTTGACATGCTTTTGGTCACTTTCTATTGCCAGTAGTGCAGGATAGTCTCAACTCATGATCTTCCTCTCTGTCTTCCAAGTATTAGGATTACTGGAGTGGCCTCACCATGCATGGTCTGACATTATTTATGTACTTGGGTATGTGTGCCTATATGCAGGTTTGCATGTCTACAAAGACAGGTGTGTGTTATGTAGAGGCTTAAGGTTGATATCTTAAGCTTATATTCTGCCTTATATTTTGAGACAGGATTCCACACTAAACCCAGAGTTCACTATTTCTGCTACAGTGGCTGACTGACAAGCCTCTGGGATCTTCCTGTCTCCACATAGCAGCAGGTTACAGGTACATACCACCACGGCCAGCTTTCTAAGGGGGTGATAAGGATGGAAACTCAGGTACTAATGCTTGTACAGCAAGTATTTTACTCAGAGCTACCTACATGCCTCATACCCTGCACTAATTTTAGTCATATTTTAACACTTACAGTCAATGCTAAGTATATACAAAACCGAAGACATCATTTTTGTCCAAAAGAATATCATTTTGTATATGTAATATGAAATGCCCTTTTAAATGACTTATTTTTAATTTTATGTGCATGATTGTTTTGCCTGCATGTGAGTAACTGCACTGTGTATATACCTAATGCCCACAAAGATCCCTTGGAACTGGAGTTACAAATGGTTGTGAGTCACCATGTGGGTGCTGGGAACCAAACCTGGGTCCTCTGTAAGAGCAACAGTGCTCTTAACCGAGTCATCTCTGTAGCTCCTGAAATATCTATTTTTATATATGTTACACATATGAGTAAAATATATATACAATTATGTGAAAAGAGTTTTCTTACTTTTCTACTGCAGATCGTTTCTGTGACTTGCTCTTGTAATTTAGTGCCATCTTCGTTTCCATTCCGGTGTACACAGCCACACCTATAAAATAAACTGCTATTTTAAATGTACTTGCTAGCATGAAAGCTTTCAGTGAAAAAGCACTGCCTGAGAGTTTGTATAATTTGAATTTTTCTTGAGTCTTTTACAGTTTTTCCAGACCTGCTAAGTCTAAAATTTTGCTGATCTAGACATTTAACCTCCATGGAGTCTCATTTCTCAGTTGCAACAGAGTTGAGACTAATGGAAGAAAGGGGTGGGAATAACAGATGACCACTACATATGATGCTAATAATAGTAAAACACTCCTGTTAAACTGGAAAATATGGATTAGACTAAAAACCCAGAATGCCAGAATCTGGAGTCTACATGTCATTCCATAAGTACTGAAGAATATTAGTCATGTCTTTCAGAGTAAACAAAGTAAGCACAAAGAACTGCTATGTGAGACCCTGAGATGAGAGCATATTGTCTAAAACTGCAGAATGAAATTAATTAGGCAAGACCAAACTTTAAATGTTCCTTCAAACTCCTACATAGTAAGATTAAAGAAACAAGATAGGACAGACCAATTGTGCATTTTTTTTTTAGTAAATATTTGACTTAGAATTTTTAAAATAAAAAATTATTCCTTAAATTCAGGGGTAATAACTAAAATGAAAAAAAGACACTAAAACCATGCAATATGAAAAAAAAAGAATGAAATAATTGCGAAGAAGATGCTGAGGCAAACAGCAGACTCAGCTAAAAGCACTCAAATACACAATTGCTTCTAAAACTGCATAATTTGGAGCCCCATTTTAAAGTAACAAGAACAAAAAGTATTAACCCTAGGAAGTCATGTAAGATTCAATGTTCCATGAGAAAACTAAACCCTGAAGGTTTAGTCTGATTTCTGATATCGGAACATTATTATAATTTTTAAAAAATGGTTGCAAAATACATGTAACCATCTAACCATTTTACATGGATAGTTCAGTGGGATAACATAGTCACAATTTTGTAAAGTCATATTTTCAATCTAACTACAGAATATTTTAATCACTTAAAAAATTGCTGGACCCATTAAATATCTATCCCATTTCCTTTCTATTGTCTAAGCCCTGGAAATCACCTACTGTGTCATCACTATGGATATACCCATGAGAGGCATTTCAAATGAAAGGGAGAATATAAGCTGTGGCCCTTTCTGCCTGGTTTCTAACAGGCAAGGGCACTATTACACTTCCTTTAGAGAAATAAAGTGTTTGTCCCCAACAGGACTAGTTCAACATTCAGAGCTCAGTATGATTTTGTTGAGTACATAAATATGTGAATGAAAGAGTCAGCAGTTATTAACAGAACTGAAGGCGTGTGGACTACTACCATGGCACTGAAAAGCACTGACTTGTACCTATGTTATTTGAAGTCTACTAGAATCGTTTTCTTAGTGCTCAGCTTCACAAGTATCCACAAACACAGTAAGAGGAAGACTACTGAAAAGGAGAGATCAACAACAACAAAACACAATATTAAAACAAACTTTAAAAGAAAATTATCATGTCTTACATTGAATAAAGCAGTATTATGTAATCAAAGGATCATGGAATGCTATGTTTTTAAAGCTGCGTTACAGAGGTTGGGGATGCTGTCTAGTGCTATACGAACTGCATGCCTACTGTGTGTTAGACCCTGAGTTCAGTACCCAGCACCTCAGAAGTAACAGCAAAGCTTCATATAAAGCACCAATACAAAACATACAAACAATTAAAAAAACTTAAGTGTGTACAAACCAAAAATTTCTTTTGTATTTTTTAATCTGGCTCCACGAAGCAAGAGACTCTCTGGTCCCAGAGGTCTAAAGAAAAAAGAAACCCAAAAGGCACTAAATATATTAAATATTCAATTAAATTAAAAGGCATCTTCAGTCAGAGGTACTTAACCTATAGTTACAACAGTTTTCATATAAACTCAAAACCCTAGCTACTGGAATACTACCTGGGTTAATGTGAGTTACTAGGACAGCCAACATCTGCTTTAGCACTTCAGTCATTTTAAGATTAATGGCAGGACTAAAGAGATGGCTCAGCTGTTAAGATTAATGGCAGGACTAAAGAGATCGCTCAGCTGTTAAGAAAGCTGGATGATTTTGCAAGGATCCTGGTTTGATTCCCAGCACTGACATAGCAGCTCACAACTGTCTGTGACTCCAGTTCCAATGGATCCGACATCTCTGCAGGCACTAGGCACTTAAGTGGTGCTCAGATACATGCTGACAAAACAGCCATACACATAAAAATAAAAAATTTAAAATAAGGTTTGTGACTTAAAAAGAAAACTAAATAAACTTGCAAAGCTATCAATGTCAAAAATTTAAAAACAAAATAAAAAAATTAAGCAATGACTTAAGAAAATTTAGCAGAACATTTAAATTTTTTATTTTAAAATATTTAAATTTTGTTAGCAAAATTAACCATCAGTTTAAGAAAGAAAAATACAGAATTAAAATGCAGTGCAAATATAAAATTATCATGAGAGCTGCACAATATAAATGCATGAGTTCTGCATAATTAAAATTATGTTAGGCTCTAAAATCTAATGTACAAAATATATTAGTGTTTTGTAGGCAAAACACCAGCTGACAACTTGTACTGCACATGTCTCATGTACAGGCCTTCTTGCTGCTTAGATTCCTCTCCGTAAAGGAGATATAAAATGTCAAGGAAAAACTGCAAAGGAAATTGTATTCTTTTAAATGATAGCAAGATTATTAAAAGTTTGTTATAGTTCTCTATTTTGTTGAGAGGCCTTCAGATTTCTGAATCATACAAAAACTATTCAAATCAAACAAAACCTGGATCATTTATAAAAATATCAGCAAACTCAAATACTGTGGTGGAAAAATGCACTGAACCAGGAAGGCCAGGCACTTGGGACATGTTTTCCAAGTATGTTCACTAAAGAGTTCTCATCTCTGCTACCCCAGAACTAGTGTGGCAGCTAATTCAGCACCTACAAAACACATGTCACTGAAAATGCTTTCATCATTAAGCCACGTGCCCATTTAACACTCATTCCCTACTCTTTTCTACTCCCTAGCGTGGTGTTGGTTCCAATAATGAAATGAAAGGCATACAAAACTGGGATACCATGACAGCTTCCAAAACAAGACAATTCAATAGTTAACTGCCACTGTTTCAGGAAAACACAGTTCATTCTTTCAGGCATGCAGGAGTGGGTGTTTTGTATTGCCAAGGTTCCTTTACCAGACACAATACTTTAGAACACAATTCAGACGATATACCCACAAAATTTTCACTATTTCAATGCAGAAATAAAAATAAAACTTAGCACAGTTATTCATCAGGGATTGTGCATGTGGTATAAAAGTTTATTGAAGGTGCTTCTATGATAATGTTTATTAAAATAAAGAATCAGTGCTGGCACATGACATTTTGATGGCATATCTTGAAGATTTAATTTTAAAATACTCAGCTCTTTTTGCTACTGACTTATTTCATGTAGTCAGCAAACAATGAATGTGTCCCTACAAAAGAGTTGACAAAGTCAGATTAAAATAAAAGTTTAATAGCTGATTCTATGATTAATTTTAAAGTAAGCTTTCAGGTCATAAGTAAAAATGTGATATCATCCTATTAAAATCTTTAAATGGACTCAAAGTCTCTTATTTAGATGCCAAATTATGTTGGAAAAACAGATCAAAACAACCAACCAAAAAAACCAAACAGAAGAAAGACTGTAACAGTTCAGAATTGGTCACTAAATACTGTAATTATACTCAGTAACTTTGAAATGAAACCAACCACGGGATTTACATTTGCTAAACTATGTAAAACATGCATCCTTTTAAAAAAATTTTTGTAGGAGGACTGAATCCTGGACTTCACACATGGTACACTTGCTGTATGATGAACTGAACCCCAACTCACTTGACTTTGAGTGTGATGACTTAAATGTTTAAACATCTGAATTAAATCAGCAGTGTTTCATTTAAAGTTGCTACCAAGAATTATCAAAAATGCGAATATTTAAACCTAAACAATTGCTTTTATGTCATTATATAGAGTGTATTATCTTCACTTGTTGTTGCTAAAACCTCCTAGCTGGTTTTATGCTTTCTCATGATATGCTCATTATTTACTTAATCCCCTTTAACTTTTGGTCTCTCTACTAGTTTCCAATAGAAATAATTAGATAATGTGATTTATTCTTACCTTACAATTTCTTCCATTTGTTGAGTTATTATCATTCGTCCCATAAATCTGTGGGAAAATGTATCATATCACAAAGATAGGCAACATGAAATCAATGGATAGAATACATTTAGCACTGTCAGCCAAATGAAGTGAAATTCCTGTATGCATATGCTTGTGCACATCTGTGTGCAGGAGTGCAGCAGATGTTCTCTGGCACGCTAGCTAGCACTCTGTCTTACTCCTCCAAGGCAGCTTCTTCTCCAGACCTGAAGCATTCAGTCTTTTAAGGTGGCTACCAGCAACCTTCTATCTTCTTGTCTCTGTCCCCCACAGTACTGGGGTTACAAGCACAGAGGTCACACCAGGCTTGTTGCTTGTTCTAGGCCACAAATTGACGTCCTCATCATTGTGTTGCAGGCCACCACTGAGCCATCTTTCCAGGCCCTAATCAACCTTTGATGGAAATTTTGTTGTTATTATTTTGGTTCTGGGGACTTAAGCTAGGTCTTACAGATGCTAGGAAAGCATAAACTAACTGAGCCACAGCTCCAGTACATCTTTTATATATACAAATCATCCAGTATTAGTGCTATACTGTATTTTTTTTAAAGTTAGACCTTAAGTTTTAAAACTTGATTTTTATTATCATTATTTATTATTTAATAAATAAATTTACTATTTATTATTATACATTTATTATTCTAGCTGTGGTTGAAGTAATGAATGAAATCTTAAATTGACCATGTAACTGTCACATGTCACTATTTTTATTAATCTACTTATCATAACTTATAAATTACTACATAAAAATGCTTACATGACTTAGCCAACAATGAATGTTTATGTATTTCACCACAATTTACCAAATAAAGTTCCCTGTGACCTACAGATCATTGGACCCATATGAAATATTTATTTTATCCATTCAACAAATGTTAAATGAGCATTTGTTGAGATAAGTAGTGGAGGTAAAGTAGCAAATTCAAACCTTAGTAAAATCCTGAGCTTCTTTTAACTCTGTAAAGTTTTGTGGCTAAACTCTAGGGTATTGAATGGTTTGCTCCTATAATGCACTTCCATAGTCTAGATTTTCAGCTCCAGTTTCCACATCTGAAAGTAGCACCAAGTATACAGCTGATTTAAGAGAACAGCTACCTAACAGCCAAAAACAAATTCTGCACAAAGCTTCATGTTAATCTTTAGGTAAAGAGATATCTAAAAATTTTTAATTTATTATTTTTTTGCCGGCACATATGTCTACATACCACATGCATGCATGCCTGATGCCCATGTGGTAGATAAATTTTAGCATTCCCTTCCAAATGTCTCCTCTACTGCCCTTCCCATTCCAGGCCAAATCTTTTATCTGCTGAAGAGTTTGACTTCATATTTCTTTCTGATTTCTCATTCTTACTTCTATCAGGTCTTTATATCAGGGAGAGTTATTTTTAATTCTCCTTGTTCCAGAGAAGTTTATGTATCCTGACTCCAGCCTAGACTTTAAATTTAGATCCAATTCTGTGGGAGGGTCCACCTGTATTTCTGTGCCTTGATTGGCTAATAAAGACCTGCCTGGCTTATAGTTAGGCCAACCAACCCTTAGGTGGGCGGAGTAGACAGAACGGAAGTTCTGGGAGGAAAAGAAGGAAGGAGCAGAAGCCACGAGCCGCCGCCGGAGATGGGTGCAGGTTAGAGACCTTTCCAGTAAGTCACCACGAACTGTTGTGATTAGGGGAGAGAGGAGGTGCGGTTGTAGGTTCCCAGCCGCCCCAACCAACCCTTAGGTGGGCGGAGTAGACAGAACGGAAGTTCTGGGAGGAGAAAAAGGAAGGAGCAGAAGCCACGAGCCGCCGCCGGAGATGGGTGCAGGTTAGAGACCTTTCCAGTATGTCACCACGTGGTGACTTACA
>JAQHUG010000277.1:2180602-2197293 GCA_028555095.1 Dicrostonyx torquatus | reverse complement strand
TTTGTGAGTTCGAGACCAGCCTGGTCTACAAGAGCTAGTTCCAGCGCAGGCTCCAAAGCCACAGAGAAACCCTGTCTCGGAAAAAAAAAAAAAACCAACAAAAAAACCCCACAAAAAACCAAAAAACAAACAAACAAACAAAAAAAAGAACTGATATCTTGGGGCTGGAGAGATGGCTCAGAGGTTAAGAGCATTGCCAGTTCTTCCAAAGGTCCTGACTGAGTTCAATTCTCAGCAACCACATGGTGGCTCACAACCATCTGTAATGAGATCTGGTGCCCTCTTCTGGCCTTCAGGCATATACGTAGACAGAATAGTATATGCATAATAAATAAATATAAAAAAGACTAAAAGTTGAAGGCAGCAAGTAAAAAAAAAACTGATTATTTTATCCAGTTTTTGTTTTTTGTTACCAACCCAAATCCAGAAAGGACTTTGTTTTGTTTTACCATATGCTGTTAACCTGCTTCTGGCATTCTAGTATGTGTTCAGGCCAGTTCTATGTTGTACCAACTCTTCTTGCAGTCCCTCGTCCTTTCTTCAAATTTGTTTCTTTTCATAGTAAAAACATGCACATTATCTGATCAGAAATATATGCTATACACTGGCACACACGTATATATTTTACAAACTGATTCAGATGAAATAAGATGGCAAAAAAATTAACATTTTATTGATGGGGTTTTTGTTGTTGTTGTTGTTTTTTAATCGCAATGCCCTCATCTGACTGGCCTACAGCAAACCTGTGGAGCGTTTTCTAGATTATGGACTGATGTGGGAGGGCCAAGCCCACTGTGAGCAGGTGGTACTTGGTTGTATAAAAAAAGCAAACTGGAAAAGCTATGGAGAGCAAACCAGTAAACATTGTTCCTTCATGGTTCCTGCTCTGACTTCCCTGTATGATGGATTATAGACTGTAAGATGAAGTGACCCTTTCCTCTCCAAGTTGCTTTTGGGCATGGTGTTGAGAGCAGCAGAGAAGAAAATGAGGTCAACACCTTTTGATTAGAATTCTATTAAGTTCTGCTATTTTTCACTTTAACTTCAGGCTCACAAATATTATCGAATCAGGTAAGAGTTTCATTTTAAAGGCCAACAAGCCGGGCGGTGGTGGCGCACGCCTTTAATCCCAGCACTCGGGAGGCAGAGGCAGGTGGATCTTTGTGAGTTCGAGACCAGCCTGGTCTACAAGAGCTAGTTCCAGGACAGGCTCCAAAGCCACAGAGAAACCCTGTCTCGAAAAACCAAAAAAAAAAAAAAAAAAAAAAGGTCAACAAGATGTCTCATGAGTAAAGGCACTTGCTGCCAAGTTTGATAACTTAACACTAACATGTTAGAAGGAGAGAACAGAATCCTGAAAGTAGTCCTTTGACTTTCATATACACACAGTGGCATGCACGTGCCCAAACATATATGCACACAAAATATATAAAATGTCATAAAATTTTTAAAAAATTATTTTTATGTTTATGGTTACAAAAACAAGGTCTTGTTAATAGAAGCTGAGCTTCTATTAGGATTTTAATATAAAATTAATACATTTTATAAAATAATTTTATAAAAATAAATTTTATTATTAAAAATTTAGTAAGATTCTATTGGAATCTTACTTCTAATAGAAGCTGTTAAGTGAGAATAAACTCACCAAATAATACCCCGTACCTGTATAAGTCTGCTTCTGGCTGCTGGCATTCTATCACAGCTATGAGACTGTCCAAGTTGGCAACCGTTTGTAATACTGCTGTTTCTGGAACTGACACATGTGTCTGAAAAATGAAAATTGAAGAAGGATTAATGTGTACCTAAGTATGACTTCAGGTATCAACTGCTTCAAATGTCTTCTAGATAAAATCATGGCCTAGATTATAGATCACTCTGCTAAGGTAACAGAGGAGAAGCAATGAGAAACAAGCAGGGACAAATGGGCTGCTGCATTCACCTGTATATGGAATCCATTAGCAATCACAACTGTTTAAAGACTCATTACATCCTATTTAGGAGGAGAAATATGAAATTTCACACCTCCTTATTAGCCTCTGAAATCTGGGCAAATTTATACCTGTTTCTCACTAAAAATACATCAAACTGGGCATGGTGGCTCATACATATAATCTTGGTATTGCCTGAAGTTTAAAGCCAGGCTAGGTTTAAAAAAATAGGGAAAAATAGTGTCAAAAGTATTAAAAGATTTTATTTTTCTTAAAACATTTTTCATTTCCACTTTCAACATGAACACAGCCAGGGTGAGATTGACCTTAAATACATAACATTGTTTTTTTTACTTTTAAAAAGTTATACTTGTTAAAAATTAAAACCTACTTGCATACATGTGTATAGAATCTGTGTGTCTGTCTGTGCAGATAAGTATGCAGATGTCAGATGTGCATGTGTGTTAAGAGTCCAGAATTGACTTGGGAGTCACCTTCAATCTTTCCACCTTCCTTCCTGAGATGGGGTCTCTCACCAACCACAAAGCTTACCATTTTGGGCAGACTGACTGGCTACCAAGCTCCAAGGATTCCCATCTAAACCTCCCCAGTGCTACTGGGTCACAAGAATGTGCTATTGTGTCTGGCTTTTTATTGAGTAGATGCTCGGATCCAAACTTAAGATGCCTGTATTGTGTAACAAGTGCTCTACCAACATAGCCATGTCTCAATCCAACAACTTCTGAAATTTTTTAAAAAAGTTTCAGTAACTTAAGAAAACAAAAACAAAACCACTTTATTAGGACAAACTTGATCACTTCACCAACAGAAAAAATATTATAAACATGAAATGCTACATTCACCCAGAACAATATTGACACATATATTTGAGCAAACCTTCAGGTTGGTCTCTCCATCTAAACTGGCGGTTGTAACATGACATGAACCATCGAGTCGATCTGAGGACAGAAGCACCAAATCTGCAGGGAAAATTTCATCTTTGGCTATACGGACAATATCACCCACCTATAAGAAATTAGGACAAAGTGATTACATACACTTTAAAAGGCAAGGATTTGTTTCCATTCTGTTCCAGAGAGATGGCTTATTTAACTTTTTATGTATTTTTTGAAATGTAGAGAAACTCAGGGGCTTGAGCATGTGAAGCAAATACTCTGCCACTGACACACACGCACACACAGGACTTTATTTTATATATATGTATATTTAAATTAAGACTAAAACTATGACACCAAAATATAATTTTACACAATTTTGCATCTACATACCCGAATGTTTTTTGATCTAGTTTTCACAAGGCCACCACTTCTAACAACATAAACAGGAGCTCCATTTACTTCATTATCTGAGTTATGGCGTAACCAGTCTTCATATCCCTGCAAATAAACACAGAAGAAAAATTACCCTATCAGAATATTTTTGAAGATATTTCATCAAATGAGAAAACAAATGCACCACACACACACACACACACACACACACACACTTCTCTGAAACATTCACCAGAATTCTATTAGACTACTTAGATGCCTACAGAAATAATGACATTTCTGACATTCATTCTTACCAGAAACATTATCTCTCTGTTTCCATTACATACACATTCCTAGTGTTCTGAGATGCTGACTTCCTTGTTTTCCTGTGAAGGTTTGTCCTATTACCTTTTTGAGTTTTTTCAATAAACTTCACTCTTTAGCAATAAAATTCTATTCATTTCTATGTGTTCAAATAATATAAAATATGCTGGTAATTCTAAAATATCTTTTCTCCAACTCCTACCTCTTCTGGATTCCAAAAGTGAATATTTAACTGCATTACTAATATCTCCACTTGAGGACTCATAAATATCTTTTTTGATACTCTGACATAAAAACATGTGTGTATGTGTGTGTGTGTGCATTTCCTAGTCATTTTCACCCTCATCCCTAGAAACCTTCCTCTCAACAAGCTCACTCCTGTGATGTCTTTTTGTGTGTGTGACCCACTCAGTTTAATTTTGGTTGCTGGCATGGGCATGTGTGTGTGTGTGTGTTGGGGGGTGGTATACATTTATCTTTATATCAACAGATAAATGTCACCTTCACCCCTCATCAAAGGAACTTCTCTTTATAAAAGAGACCACTACAGAGAAACAAAATCAATCAAAATGCAAAGCTGTAGAGCCAGAATTCAACAGATGTACAGAATACCCACACACCTTACACTCAGGGAACATTGCAGAAGAGGAGGCAGAGAGCATAAGAGTCAGATGCTCAGGTAATTTGGTTGACACTGTGTCTGCTAAGCAGCACCAGAAGCTATAGCCATGAAGTCTCACCAATATGACTGCCCAAACATGAGCTAGGCAAGGAGGACACCAATGAACATGTCAAATTGCATGAGGGAGAGTCCATGAGGTCTCAAGCCTACACAAAGAACTACAGGCAACTGTTTAAAGCTTGGAGCAGGAGAGGTAGTACTCCCCAGGAAGAGCACACCAGCTGGTTGTTCAGTGCCAAACAGTCAGCTCTGAAAGCATACAAGCAAGTACCATTACATGGACTCACACACGTTATATTTAGAATCAAATGTATATATAAATACAGATATGCATGCAATAACAATTGATGAAAAAGAGGCCAAGAATTTGAAGGACCGTTGGGAGGCATACATGTAGGGTTTAGAGGGAGGAAAGGGAAGGATAAAATGCTGTAATTAAAATACAATCTTTAAAAAATGGAGGAAAAGGAAAGGAAGAAACAAAGAAAAAGAGAGAGATACACTTCCTCTCAGTATTCATTAACTCATATATCCTTAATAAAGGGTGGGGCTCATAAATATCTTGAAGATATTCAGAGCTGATTTTGGATGCTATTGCATCCTAAAGTCCACATTGAAAAATGCCATGGCTAACATGTCAAAAGTCCAGGATGACATTCGTGACTTCTGTATTTTCCTAAAACTATTCAATCATTAAATGACTTTTATGTACAAATAATGTTTTAATCATGCAGCATAAATTCATTCAGCATTGTTGCAGGAAACAAACAGAAGCAAAACAAAACAAAAACCAACCAAACTTCAAGTCTGAAGTTGATTTCTTTTCCTTTCTTAAAATATAGACCACAGAACTAATTATAATTTAAAATACAAAACTTTTTAAGCCCTGGCGTGATGTGACAAGGGAAAAAATTCCACATCTGACATCACATGTAAAACATTATTTTATATATAAAATATTAGAAACTAATGCGTAAAATTACCTTCAGGGTAAGGACATAAAGTACAATAGGGGAACCCCCCCACTTCAGAATATCACAGCTATTACTAAGGCTGTTGATTGCTTTCCACAAACTGATAGTTAGGTCCTATTGCAGAAGATAAGACTTACGGCACTGAACACAAAGATGTAGAGCTGGTATCTAACTAGAAACCTCACTCCTACTGACTAGAGTTTATGCTACCCACTGACTAAAGTTTATGGTACATGAAGATACTTTGCACACTGAGAAAGTAATCAACAATATTGTCCAGGTACAAGCCCTAAGACATACACCAGAGACCTGCCTATAAGATAAACTGGTACAACAATGGCATATTATAGGAGTAACCAATAACTTTCTGATTGGATTTAAGGCACACTCCATGAAGTGGAATGTATACCCAACACTGCTAAAGTAGCCAAGAACCTGAGACCAGACAGATCATGAGCCTAGAGGAAAACCTACTACCATTATTCTGGTAAATGAAAACAGCAATAAAATGACTCCTAATGACACACTGCTATACCCATAGATCAGTGACTTGCTCAGCCCTCATAAGAGAAGTTTCTTCTTGCAGTAAATGGGAATCAACACAAATACCCACAACTGGGTATGCAAAGCATGAAAGACTGTGTAGCACTAAGTCCTAAATGGGTGTCTTCAGCAAAGCCCTCCTGTCAAGGCGCAGGGAGCTATGTAGAAGAGCTGGCAGAAAGCTTAAAGAGCTGGAGGTGATAAATCAAATTACTGATAGTTGTTTTTTTGAAGGTCTACTTTTTTGAATAAAACATTTTGGGAAAGTACTGTAAGACATCTAAATTATATTGGTCCATTTTAAGCTGCAATATGTCAATTTTAGAAAAAAGCTGAGACTTTAAAATATCATTTATGAGGCTAGGAAAAAAGTTTACTTCCTTTTATAGTCAGATAATAGCAAAGCAGTAACAATAAATGCATTATCCTTTCAATATAAGTTCATAAATTCTAATTCATTTTGTACTTCATTGCCAGATTCATCCCAATTCATTGTTTTAGTTGAATTTTTTCATTGAATCTCAATGATTACAGCAAAGAATCTTTCAGTTACCTTAAATGGTATCACCATTTCAAATATCTTATCATTTTTCTAAACAAGCTCAAACAGATGATTTTCCTCAATAATCTCTATGATTTACCAGAGCAATGTTGTGATGACATTTTGTTTGTGATCTGACAAAGGTTGCGTGAAGATCAGAGTGTAGAGCTAGCCACTAGTTGGCCATAGAGGCCAGGCAGTAATGGCACACACCTTTAATCCCAGCACTCGGGAGGGATGCAGAAGTAGACAGATTTCTGTGAGTTCAAGGCCACACTGGGCTACACTAGATTAATCCAGTCTAAAAGAGACATAGAGCCAGGCGATGGTGTCTCACACCTTTAATCCCAGCACTAGAGAGGTAGAAACAGGAAGGGATATGGCTGGGCAGAGAAGAATATAAGGCAGAAGGAAACAAGAACTCAGCCTATTTGGTCTGAGGATTCATGCAGAGAGGATCTTTCCCCCTTCAATCTGAGGAAAGAAGTCTCTCTAGTGACTGACTCCTTTACTTCTTTGATCTTTCAGCATTTACCCCATTATCTGACTCCAGATTTTTATTACTAAGACCAATTAAAATTGGTGGTACATCTGGTACGCAATGTGGGGCACATATTCAGGAAAAAGCCACTTGCCTGTGCTTCTGCAGCCACCAGCACAGGCCGGAGCTACACTTGGAGCCACTGCCCTACTGGCTAGGTTTTCCTCTCTCATGGTGGGTTCTGGGCTTTCCCTAGACCCCTCTTCTTGGGCTACTGGAAAACCAGGTAGCTCCCACTCATGTTTCTACTGTTCTACACAGTAGCAATCAGCCTCACATCCTCATTGCCATTCAGCGGCAGACTTGGTGAGACAATTGGGGATTCTTAAAGGCAGGAATTAGTTAAAAGAAAGGTTTTTTTCCCCCATATTAAAAAATGGTAAATACTATTACAATAGAGAGAGTTAGGTCTCTGTATGATTACAAACTACATGGTTTAAAATTAGAAAAATTAAATCAATTAAATGAAGAGATAATTAATTTAATCGGCATTGAAAATGGTAATTATCATTTTCCTTATTGTTGGTTTGATAATTCTTGGTTTGTCTCTTAAAGAGTTGGTTGATATGGGTACAAAGACACAGGCCTTAGAAAAACTTATTAAAACAAATCATAGAGTTATTCAGATCCAGACAAAGGAGTTTACAGGAGAACCAATTTCAGCCTTGTATTATAAGGTTGGAGAAGAATAGACTAAGGTTTTCAAACAACTAAACTTAATTTATCCAGTCACCTTATAAGAAATGTCAAATATCCACAAGGCTGTTTAAGTGTTCACTGGAATCCTGTGGAAATGCTAGATTTAAGGAGATTCAAGGAAGCAATAGTCTCATATGGCATGAATTCACCTTTTGTGAAGCAGATATTGTACTAATAGTCAACTAAAATAGAATTATCCCTCAAGACTGGAGAGAATTGGTTATAGAAGTCTTGGAGCCTCATTCTCAATTACAATTGGAGGACGTGGTGGAAAGATGAGGCTAAAGCCATTAAACAATAATGTAGGGCTAGAGGTATGGAAATCTCCCAAAACCAAATTCTTGGAGAGGGAGATTATGCTAATGTACAAAGTCAATCACTGTATGATGAGCACACCCTGGTTTTATGCCATCCAGCAGCTTTGAATGCTTGAGATAGAATTGAAGAGGTAGAAAAGAAAATTGAGTCATTCACTAAAATGATACGGGGCTGAAAAGAAACCTTAGCTGATTTCTTTTTTTTTCCTTTGTGTGTGTGTGTATTTCTTTGTTTTTGTTTATTTATTTATTTATTATGTATACAGCATTCTGCCTCCATGTATGCCCACACGCCAGAAGAGGGAGCCAGATCTCATTACAGATGGTTGTGAGCCACCATGTGGTTGCTGGGAATTGAACTCAGGACCTCTGGAAGAGCAGCCAGTGTTCTTAACCTCTGAGCCATCTCTCCAGCCCGTTTTTTTAAAAAAATATTTATTTATTATGTATACAATATTCTATCTGTGTGTATGCCTGCAGGCCAGAAGATGGCACCAGACCCCATTACAGATGGCTGTGAGCCACCATGTGGTTGCTGGGAATTGAACTCATGACCTCTGGAAGAGCAGGCAGTGCTCTTAACCTCTGAGTCATCTCTCCAGCCGCCCGATTTCTTATAAAGACTGACTTCAGCAGTAAATAGAATAATACCAAATTTAGAAGTCAGACAAATAATAATTGAATCTCTGGCTTTTGCAAATGCTAATTCACAATGCAAAAGTATAACTAGCCTTTAAAGGCAAGATCAGTACCCTTGGAGGAATAAATCAGATACACAATCTACATTGAATCTCATGACCATGATGATGCTTGAATAAGAGAGGTGATTGATTTCCAGAGATTTGAAGAAAAATGGAAATTCCAAGTGTTTCAATGTCAGTAAACAAGGTCACCTAAAAAGAGATTGATTGTAAACAGGTATTCCTAGAAACAGTGTTTTTTCTAAGCATAATCCAAATAGAATGCTCCCCTTTGGATAATGCAGAAGGTGTGGCAAAGGCAGACACTGGACTAATGAATGTAGATCAACAAGGGACAGTCAAGGTAACCCTTTGACATCACGAAATGCTTTGAACGGACTCTCAAAGGTTCCCATGTCAAGTCTGGTTCCAGTTTCCTGTTATTGTTGACCAGAGCAATTAAAGAACCTAATGCTTATTGCAAAAAACCATACTGCTCTAGATGATAAAACAGCTTTACAAAATAAAAAAGTTTCAGGAGAAACCATAACCAAAATTGATAAAGGCCAGATTTGAACAAGAGAGACCTCTTAATTAGAAAAAAAATTGATAGTTCATCAAACGGCAAAACCATTCAATATAAACTAACTTACATAACTAACAAATTCTTTTCATTTGATCAGATGTAACTTGCCAAGAGGGAATCTCCCCAAAATTAGGGTTGGAGAAGGGTTTTGTTTTTGTCTTTTCAAGAGAATGAAGGCATCCAGCTAAGGAATCTGAAGACCACTGGACAAATGAGACATGTGAAGAAAATAAAAACAAAGCATCTAAAAAAAATTTCCCAAGAAAAAGAGTATATTGACCTATTAATATATCACATTTTCAACAGGATAAAATGTCATAAATCTTTCCAATTTTTTGTTTCTGCTAGTCCCTACAGAAATATAATACAAATGATCTTTTTGTAGTCACAGTCCAGTAAAAGATTAAAGCTGGCTTTGGAGGTGAAGTGTGACTCTCTCCTTCTCTAAACCCAAGCATGCTCATTAAAGGAAAATCCAAAATCTTTGTCTCAAGTCAGAAAAGCCATCTAATATGGAACATAAGAAAAACAAAAATTTAGGGACTATTTTATTGCCACTAATCTCATAATTCTTTGGCTTTATTTTGACTGTTTAAAGCTTTTCTTAAGGTATAAATATCTCAGAATTTATAAGATATTAAACTTTTTGTCATGATATTAATGGTCATATAGAGTACTAACTGATTCTAGAAAAAGGCTTCATCTTGTTTTCTGTACATAATTTTGAGTTTGAGTCTGTATCAGTTTTCTGCAGTGAACCATGCCTACAAACAACCTTTGAAGTCTCCAAAAGGAGGATGGGGCTCTGCAAAAACAATTCTACTAGGACTACAATAACACCACTAAGCTGAAAAATACCACTTAAAGATTGGCTTGGGCCGGGCAGTGGTGGCGCACGCCTTTAATCCCAGCACTTGGGAGGCAGAGGCAGGCGGATCTCTGTGAGTTCAAGACCAGCCTAGTCTACAAGAGCTAGTTCCAGCGCAGGCTCCAAAGCCACAGAGAAACACTGTCTTGAAAATCCAAAAAAAAAAAAAAAAACCAAAACAAGATTGGCTTGGACTACAAACTGCTCAGGACAATGTCGAGGCAGATAGCTGAGATGATCCATCCTCATTACTCTAGTCAGGACTTGAAAAGTTCTGCACTTTCCCATTATGCAGAGACAAGACAACAAATGATGCAGCTACCTCTTCCAGGACTTGACAATTAACCCAAATTTTTCTTCCAGAGTTCTCTGAAGACGCTGTTGCCCCAAGACAGCAGAACATAAATTTAAGAACAAACATCCACATTCCCAAGAGGTAGAGTGGTAGTTTTTTGGTTTTTCTTTGTGTTATGGATATCTGTCATTTTTTAGGGTGGTTGGTTAGAAGTTGTTACTGGTAATAGTCAAGAAAAAAAGTTGAACATAGATTCAGGGTTCTTGTTTTAAAAAGAAAAAAGGGGGAATATAGATATGATAGGCTAAAAGGTAGATTTTAAAATCTACTATGAAAAGAAAAAGGTGGATATAGAAATAGGATAAAAGGTAGACTATTGAAGCTATTTTTAAACCAAAAATAACTTATAGTCATACTTTACACTGATATGGATTTTTTTATATTGACACCAATTTAAGATTATTTTTGTTAGAACATACTATACATCTGTTTCTGATCTGATTCAATGTATTGTACCTATATAGCTCATTTAACAATGTAATGCAAATTTCTAGTCCTTGAAAGTTATTATTACCAACTATCTAGGATAATAAAGAAATACAGGTTAGTAATTAGTCACCTATTACAATCAAACTTGTAATCAGGTCAGAAATATTTTAAAGATCAAACAGAGATTTATTTTATATAGACAGATCATCTTCAAACACTTAAGAGATCTACAGAATTTGGCGCTAAAAATGTTTTAATAACATCGGTTCCTTTTTTATTTTATGACAATGAGACATGTCTGCTCCTGACAGTAGCAATCTACTTTAGAGAAGATGATGGGCATTGAAGAAACTCCATATGGAATTTACTTTCTGGAAAAAGCCACTGGGCAAGAAAATACCTTGCTTCAACTGCTGACAGAATGCTATACAAGTTGGGGCGAACAGGACAATGTAAGCAGGGACTGCTCTTATATTTCCCGGCTGCCAAGACCCAAATAATCACACAGAATCCTTTTCTGACCAGGAGAGTTTCTTAAAAAGCTAAGTAGTGTGTCTAGGATTACAGCTTTGCCTTTTGGCTCCATCCAATCCAACATGACAGAGGTGCATTCACCACCAGCTCTGCAAGCCATTCTCACTGCCCCAGCTCCAGAGACACCGTGGGTTTATGTTGCTGCTATTAACAACTTGTAGCACTCTGCTCACAAACCCATGCAAGTGCTCTACAACAGAACCTCCAGAAAGGGCTGGAGCCATTTGTACCACCAGCATGAACCACAAAGCTGTTTCTTAAAGGAGCCATGTAGTTGTTTGCTGCTAACACTGAGTCAGGAAGCCTTCTTTTAAAGGAAGTGTACCTCAAGCATAGCTCGTCCAAAGTCATGCTTAATTCTGTTCTTTTATGTCTAGAATTCCTTCCCAAACACTCTCAGATTTTATGTAGATGTAGTTGGCCCCATGATGGGTGCCAATTTGTAGTTGTACCAACGAGTTCCACAATAGCATGGAATGGAGTGTAACAAAGTTTTATTTATTTGGGGATAAACTCAAAGTAAAAGTAGCGATCTGCAGTCTTCTGTGTGTGCTGGGAACTGGAACCAAATCCAGAAGAAAAAGGGTTATATAAGCTTTTCATCTTCACTTAATTAGTATATGAGACCACGTCCAAAGTGGGCTGGTATCTTAAAGGCAAATGGCTGAAGGTGTTCCCACAACAGATACAAGAGAAAGTAACTGCCAAACTTTGCCAAGATAAGATAGGATAGCCCTTCAGAATACTCTGCTTCACACAAAAGTGTGTCAGATATGCTAGGCCTGTAGGCCAAAGATGGATGCCCCAATGTTGCAGAGGAACTGTGACTGTCCAAACAGCTAGTTGTTTCTGTCATTTCTCATATTTTTTGGAAGTTGCTTGCTTGTACATCCTGCTTACTCAGTTGATATTATTTCCTTCTCAGGTCTCTGAGGAAGTTGAAGACTAGATTGTTATAGTTTTCCTTGTTTACAGATTCAGAAAAAAAATTCACTAAGGATGTGTAAAATGTATAAGGTTGAAGAGCTATCAAAAGATAGTTTTGGATGGTAATACAAGTTAGGTTAGAAAGCAAATTAGGTACAACCTTTTAAACTCATCAAAATAGGATATATATGGAGTATTTTCTCTGAATTTGTCAAATGTTTATGGACTAGACATTGCTGATGAATTTATTGCCAGTATATACTGTATATAGTTATTATACTTACTGTATGTAGTTTTTTATATTAATTATAACCTTTTTATTTTAGACAAAAAAGGGGGGAGAAATGTGGTGATATTTTGTCTGTGATCTAACAAATAAAGCTTGCCTGAAGATAAAAATGTGGAGCTAGCCATAGATGTCAGGCAGTGGTGGCACACACCTTTAATCCCAGTAATCAGGAGGTAGAAGCAGACAGATCTCTGTGAATTCAAGGCCACACCAGGTTACTCTTTTAGACTGATTCAGTCTAAAAGAGAAACGGAGCCAGGCAGTGCTGTCTCACACCATTAATCCCAGTACTTGAGAGTCACAGGTCTTTAATCCCAGAACTAGAGGAGGTGGAGACAGGAAGGAATATGGCTAGGCAGAGAGACAAATATAAGGTGGGAAGAGACAGGAGCTTAGCCCATTCAGTGTGAGGATTCATGGAGACAGGATCTTGCCCACTTTGATCCTAGGATTTGGTAGGGGTAAAAAGTCCCTCTAGTGGCTGGCTCCTTTACTTCTCTGATCTTTCAGCATTTACTTTGTTATCTTACTCTGGGTTTTTATTATTAAGACCAATTAGAATTCAAGCTCCACAATGTATCTCACAATACATGATTAGAAAAAACACAATATACAATACAGCTGGAGAAAATGAAATTCGACAAGTGATAATAGAGCATTTTCCTTACAAACCAGATTAAAGAGAAGAGAATAAGGAAACATTTACTTGGATCATTTCTCCAAATTTTGTCCGATAGATCCATAGTGATGGATACATAAGCCTGAACAATATATGAATGCACCTGTGTGTTTATTAAATGAGTAAAACTTAAAACTCTTATTACAAGAGTAAATGTAGGTTCCTAAAATCTAGAAAGACCCAAAGAGAAGAAAATGAATGAATTATATCAGAACAAATATCCTCTTTGAACATTTGCATTTTATCACTTGTCTTTACTATCTGGCTTTTATTTAAGCTTAGTATTTATCTGTAGCAACCATATTAACAGAAGGATAAGGTGTTTGCTTCCTCCTTTTAGATTATATATATTTTTAACCAATTTTGAAAAGTGAAGTGTGGTCAATTATCATTAATTTTGACCTAATTTTAACTAATTATAAACTAATTTTGCAAAGATGCATCCATCAAAATTTTTTCAATTTAGTTAATGGTATCATTTTCTAGTTAAATGCAGTCTACAGTTGGCCAAATATTTATTGAGAGTTAAGGATCAAAATTACTATATTTTCCTTTGATTTAATAAGTATTCAATGGGATCATTCATTCATTTATTCAGTAAATATTTATTAAAGTCCCTACACATGAATGGTTTTGGTCTATCAGTCAGTGAAAACACAAGGCAGTCTCTGCCCTGGCTGTGCTAAACATCTGAAAAAAAAATAACAGAACACAAGTTCATGACAAATGATATGAATAGAGAATATTTAAAAAGAAAATGGAGATTGACAAGAGACTTGTCTCTAGAGGGGACCCCAGGTGTCCACAGGGAGGTCCCCTGTGGGGTATTTGGGCAGCAGAGGGTGCCTGAACTAGTCTTGTCCCATAGTCACATTGATGAATATCTTGATCATCACCATAGAAATTTCACCTGATGGATGGAGATAGAGTCAGAGATTCACAGTCACATCAGAATAATGGACTGAGCTCCCAAGGTCCAGTCGAAGAGCAGAAGGGGGGAGAAGATGAGCAAGAAAGTCAGGACAGTGAGGGACTGGCCCATCAACTGAGACAGTGTGCCTGATCTATTGGGAGCTCATCAAATCCAGCTGGACATAGACTGAAAGAGCATATGACCAAACCGGAATCTCTGAATGTGGCTGCCAATGGGGGAAGACTGAGAAACCAATGACAGTGGCACAGGGACATATCTCTTCTGCATGTATTGGCCTTTTGGGAAACTAGTCTATAACTACCTTCTTAGGCTGGGATGGAGTGGGAAGGGCCTTGGGCTTCCCACAGGGCAGGGGGAGGGAGGAAGGGTGGTGGGGAAGCGGGAGGTCCTGGGATAAGGGGAGAAAGTGTAAATTTAAAGTTTATTTAAAAAAAATAAAAATAAAGGAAATGGAGGAAGGTAAATAACCAGGAACAGTCAAAGCTTAAGTATTTGAAAAAAAATCAGGGGCTGAGTTATGCAATTATGTGAGAGAACAGAAGATAGCAAGTCATAACGCTTGTGTAATAGAAGCATACTTTCTGTGTTTGATGATGAGGTGAGGAGTGTGGTCAAAGACATGAAGTAGCAGTAAAAAATGTAGGAAGCAGTAACTATACTGTGTATATCTCTATTAACAACTAAAGACACTGACATTTGAAGAGAATTCCCTGAACAGCTTTAGACAAGAGATCAATTCAGCTAATATAAGAAACAGGGAGGTTAAGAGTAGAAGTAAAAGAATATCGAGAGAATAACACAGTGGTCTAGGAAAGGGATGCTGGTTATTTAAACTAACTAGGTACATCTTAAAAGCAGAGATAGAAGCAGTCAGAGAACTGTAGAACCATTAATAAGCTAGGGAGCAGCAGGAGCAAAATGGCTTCACAGGGGAATACAGAGTTCTATGTAAGATTCTTGTGAGGTGTTCAAATAGAAGTATACAAATGTGTGTGTGTGTGTGTGTGTGTGTGTGTGTGTGTATGGTTCTAATAGTTTTAGGGTGTAAACTTGAGAACATCAACATAGAGACTGACCAGAAATCACCTAGTGAAAATATAGAAGACAAGCCCAAAGGACAAATGTATGTTACTCTGATGAAATAAATGACACTTTTAAGAAAATATGTAACTGGGGTGATTCAGATGCTTACTGAATAACACAAATGAATCCTAGTCTCCAACAGAAGAAAAAGAAAGAGAAATCAAATTTGGTGAGAGCTAAGGCTACTATTCTGACATACTAGTTATATGATAATTGATAATCTATAGACACTTATCCTTTATTTTTCAACAAAAATAAAGTAGGGTTGGTGGAATGGCTCAACAGGCAAAGGCCCCTGCTACTAAGCCTGACGACTTAGGTTCATACTTGGGATCTACATCGTGGTAGGAGGAAGAACTGTCTCCCATGACTTGTCCTCTGACCTTCACCAGCAAAGTATGGCACACACACACAATGTACTTAATTTTATATTAACAGATAGAGAAAAGTAAAGGTAATTAAATAATATACTTCATCCCAGAACTGCAAATTATTTGTTAATTTTATTGCTCCATCAATCAGCATGCTATCCTTAAATATTATAAAACAGAAGATTTAGGTAAGACAACATAATGAACTTTCTGTCTAGTAGAAGGAAATCATCTCTGTATCACGAGACCATGGTTAGATGTTTAGAGAAGTGATAGCAATATCAATTTGACATTTCAGAGAATTTATTTCTTAATTAGCATGTTGATCCAATATTCTATTTTTCTTTTCCTAAATCTTAATGTCAACTTATAACCTGGCTGAAATTATTTCCATTAGGGTACTAGGACACACAAAAAATAACTTTATCGAGGAAAACTGTAAAAGTTAGGGAAGTTCCTGTCAAAAGCAAATGTTCCATTCTATAACTTACTTCCTTTGAACTACTTTTTAAACATCACTAAAATCACAACAAAATGATTATACTAATTTACTTCATAAATGAGCCTATACATATATATGTTTCTAGATTGATACCTATGTGAAGACAATACTGCAATCATTCATGAGTCACAAGGTACCTGAAGTATACTTTTGTGTAAAAATAAAACTGATGCTGTGTTGTATAAATTGTTTTCACAATAATGTTAATTTGGAGTGGGACTACTTCAAGTTTCTGAATAAATTTTGGAAGAACAAAGGCAAGAAGTATTACATACCTGTTTTATGGCAGTTACTGTTATCACAAAGAATAATGGGAGTCCACTTGTAATTGGACTGGTAGGTGTGTCAATCATAAGCTAGATTTAGAGAAAGAATGAAAAACATTACATATTTATATTATACATGTTATATTAATAACTAATATATCATACTATTGTACAATGTATATAGTTTGGTTTACAATTTTTATTTCTTGACTACTTCACAGGTGTGGTAAAGTCTTTCAACTGTACTTTCTCATATACTGCTACACTGACCTCAGTTACTCTGTTTTACTGTTTTGGTTTTGTTTGTTTTTTTTTTCCTTTTTTCTTTCTTTCTTTCTTTTTTTTTTTTTTTTTTTTTTTTTTTT
>JAQHUG010000277.1:2137893-2180572 GCA_028555095.1 Dicrostonyx torquatus | reverse complement strand
GACAGGGTTTCTCTGTGGCTTTGGAGCCTTCCTGGAACTAGCTCTTATAGACCAGGCTGGTCTTGAACTCACAAAGATCTGCCTGCCTCTGCCTCTGCCTCCTGAGTGCTGGGATTAAAGGCGTGCGCCACCACTGCCTGGCTCTATTTTGGTTTTTGAGACAGGATTTTGCTATATGTATCCCTGCAAATCTGAACTACTGCTGATCCCCTTGTCTTTGCTGCTCAAGTGCTGGGATATAATTATGTACCACCATTGCTTTAACAGTTCTTAAGTTCTTCAGTGTTGCCTACGATGGGTCTTTCTTCACTTCATATTTTTTTGTACATCATATTATATGCTGAAAAGTCTGTCAGCAATTTTAACCCAAGATTTAGAATAAATGGACCCTAGACAAGAGAACTAGAAGTGGAACATGGAAAGTGATTGTTCCTACAAGTGATTTTGTTATACGCAGAAGAATCAGAAGACGAGAGCTAGGAAAATGGTGCTGCAAGTATGATGTAATCACATAATGAAGTCTCTACAAGTTGCTGAAGAATATATACAGTAATTACACAGGTTAGTAAGAACATAAATCTCATGATTTATTAATTTCCCTTGACTCTGAATTGACCAATTAAATTTGCGCTATTCTATATATATATGTTGATCTTAGCAATTTGAAAACTACATACATGGTATGTGAACATAGTAAAGTTTCATTTTCCCAAGAAAACCACTAGATGCTCTAGTGATACAAAATTAGAAGTTCCTTCTCCATTCATGAAGAAAAGCATTTTAAACTAAATGTTTTCTAAAGCTTTAAAATGGTTACCTGAGTAATTTTAACTTTTCTTTTGAAATTCTAGGTTCTACTGATAGACCAGTTCAGAGTAAAAGCAAACTTTTTTTTTTATGGTTTTTTGAGACAGGGTTTCTCTGTAGCTTTGGAGCCTGTCCTGGAACTAGCTCTTGTAGACCAGGCTGGTCTCAAACTCACAAAGATCCGCCTGCCTCTGCCTCCTGAGTGCGCCACTACCGCCAGGCATAAAAGCAAACTTTTAACACTGAAGAAAAATTCTAAGGTTTTTATCAGAAAATAATAACTGTAAGGAAGTGATAATTACAATATTTAAAAATTGACTTACACTTGAGCTTCAATTTACATTTTGAAATATATATGTGTATATATATATATATGAAAAGCAAAGCAAAAATATTTAGATTAAGAAGCTACTGAACAGTTTATGAAAACTTGTAATAAGTCCAGAAAAGTACTCTTGTAAATACTTAAGAATTAAGAATAGTTAATTGAATATGGTAGTAAACATCTGTAATTCCAGAAGCGCAGACACAGATAGTGAGCTCATAACCAGTCTAGGCTACATAAGACTCTGAGGTACATTGTAGGCATTACAGCTCAGATGGAAAGGTATGCTGGCAGCTGAGAGCCAAGGAATACCACGAAGTCATACTGCAAAACAAACCTCACACAAGAGATTTACTGGAAGGGCAAAAAATTATGAGAGTAGTTGTCTCTGTTTGGGCGAGTAACAGTGGAGTACTTACTGAACAAGATACAGGCTTTATATATAGTTTCTTGGGAAGGGGGTGGAACTTTTCATGGTAGAGCTTTCCAGGGTTGAGACTGGTGGGATTTCATGTACAGAGACTGGGTTTTTTACTCTGTAGGGTGGGGGGCTGGATTCAGCAGTTAGAGCAGTTAAGAGTGTCCTGTGGCCTGGGCACTTGTGTGGCTTGAGGGCTTACATCCCCTTTAGAGCTGTAGGTATCCTTGGCTTCAGGATACCTTTCTATCAGAGCTGTAACACTTAGGCACGCATGCACACACATATATGGACGAAGAAAAGAAAGGAATGAAGGGAGAGGGAAATATTAAAAAAATTTTAAATATATATAAAATTTATTGGGGTGGGGTTTTGCTATGTTGTTCAGTTAGCATCAAACTTCTGGGTACAAGCAATCTTCATCTGCCTCTGCCTCTTGAGTATCTTTGACTGTAGACTTATGCCATATTTGATTAAAATAAAATTTAAATAAACACACACACAATCTTGTATGATGATGATTCCATAGGCAGACATGTGCAAATGATGCACTACGTAGCAACAGCCGAAACATGTATACTCTGAGGCAGGTGTCTGAAAATCACAAGTAACACTCCTTGACCAGGTTACAGTTTTCAGTACTAGGGCACACTAGTAAAGAAACAAAATGAAACTGATCTTAAAATTTATAGCCTATGTTTTAGAAATCGAGATTTGATATAGATAATTTATTAGTGAATACAATGGGGAAGTTACAGGATAAAAATAACCCACAGTCAAACAACTAAGAATAAAATGTATTTTTCCCTATTGTAAAATATATGCTTAGGCAGTGAATTTATAAATGATCCATTGAGTAATAAAACTTACCTGAACCAAAAATATAATAAGAAAATAAAAGTTTGCCACTCTTCTGAATTGTTCAAATAAATTTTTTGGAACAAAATTCCATATAGTATACTAGAAAAAAAGAAAAGAAATCAATAAAAGAATATTCAAAAACAATATGTACTACATAGATGCAATTATAAGAAAAGTAAAATTGGATTTATAAATCTCTTAGGCAAATTAATATAACTTCATGCTACAAAAACTATCTGGTTTCTATAATTTAAGGCTTTTATGCTACCTTCTTTTACCCCCTTTCTATTTATTAGCAATTTTAGTATACTTTTAAAAATGAGATATAAAACCCTTTAATTTTGAATATAGTTTTTAATTTGTTTTGTTTTGTTTTTCGAGACAGGGTTTCTCTGTAGCTTTTAGGACCTGTCCTGGAAATGGCTCTGTGGACCAGGATGGCCTTGAACTCATAGAGATCCACCTTCCTCTGCTTCCTGAGTGCTAGGATTAAAGGCATGCACCACCACTGCCTGGCTAGTTGTTGATTTTTTTTTTTTTTTAGAAACTAGAGATAACATCTTAACACTTTAACAATATATTTTGGATTTGGTTACATAAAAGTGAAGTAAAAGAGATGAAAAAGCATTGGCAGAAGTGCTAACAAGACTAAAAGCATGTTATTTTACTATCAGTGTCAGAACCAAATGAAATGGCCTAGTCAATTATTCTCTTTTTACATGAAATATAGAAAATAACCTAGAATGTTAAATAACTAGACAATCAATGGGATAAACACCAAAACAATTTATGAAGGATGCAAAACTGCCACAAAGTCTTAAGAGCAAGACAGCTGAGTATAATGGTCAAAAGCACAGATGGATGAGAGGTAAAACTCCTGTGGCTCAGAGTTGTAACATTTATTGACTAAGTAGCTTAGACTTAATCTCTATTCTATGGATCTGCCTGTGTCTGACTCCCCAGCACTGGGATTGCAAGTGCAACTCAACTCTACTTTATGTGGGCACTACAGATCCAAACTCAGGGTCCTCAAGCTTTTGGCAAGTCCATTACTGATTGAGTAAAGTCCAGACATAATTACAGTCCTGATTAACCAGGCTCTTCTTCTGGCTGATCCCAACTGGAGTAAAAAGCAACTGTTCTACAGGGGTCAGAGTGTCTCCATAGAAATTTCTTGGTCACCTTACTGAATATACAAAACTTCCTAAGAATTAAGTTGGCAATGCCCTGTGCTTTCAAATGTCTATTTAGACTATGATACTAACAATATTTTTCCTCCTATAACTTTAAAATAAACAATGATATAAATTGGCAGTAGGCAAATGGTTTCAAGATAGTTCCTTTAAAGGGAATGGACAGAAGGTTACAAAGTTAAGAGTGTGTGCACTGCTCTGAGGACTTAATTCTCAGCTCCAAAGTCAGGTGGTTCACAGTTGCCTGTAAATCCAGCTCTAAGAAGATCTGAAGTCTCTGGTCTCCACAAGCACTTGTACTCATATGCCTATAGTAACACAGAGACATACACAAATAATAATAATACATTCTTTTAAAAATTTATGTATAAGAGTCTTTTATATATGTGTGGACCACCATATGTGTCTGGTACCCATGGAGTACAGAAGGCATCAGATCCCCTAGGACTGGATTACAGACAGTTGAAAGCTGTCATGTCGATGCAGGATACTGAATTCAAGTCTTTTTCCAGAACAGCAAGTGCTCTTAACCACTGAGCCATCTCTCCAGTTCCATAAAATCTATTCTAAAAGAAGAGATTTCCTTCGGCTAGCTCATAAAAACAAGGGAAAATTGAGAATAGAATTTTAATCTACAAAGCATCTTACAAAAGACAAAAATATTATTCTCATGGTCTCTAAAATAAAATAAAACAGGATGAATGAATAAAAATTCTGCATTTATCCTACCACAGAGATGGAAGAGACATACTATTAGATATAAAAATACTTTAAAAAAATAACTTACTGGACTTTAAAGTTATCTTAACTATCATGTAATAGTGGTTAAGATAATGGAATTAATTTCTCTATGGTCATGTATGACTTGATAACTGACCTTTTCCCTCTAAGTTCTAATACTGATAATAAAATTAAACATTTTTCAAGGAAGTTTAAATTTAATATAAGGTAGTTACTATATCACTGAATTAAGATATATCATTATCCAAGTTGGGCATAGAGGCACATACCTTTATGCCAGCAGTTCTCAACCTGTGGGTTACGACCTCTTTGGGGTCAAATGATCCTTTTAAAGCGGTCTCATATGAGATAGCCTTCATATCAGATATCTACATCATGATTCATAACAGTAGCAATTACAGGTATGAAGTAACAAGAAAATAATTTTATGGTTGGGGGTCACTACAACAGGAAAAACTGTATTAAAGGGTTGCAGCACTAGGAAGACTGAGAACCACTGCTTCCCAGCTCTCAGAGGTAGGCACATTTCTGTGAGTTCAAGGCCAGCCTGGTCTATATAGTGAGATCCAGGGCAAACAGGACTATATATTGACACCCTATCCAATAAAAAGCAAACAAAACAAACAAGATTTATCATTATACATCTCTAACATGTCATATACACTAAGATGCTTAAAAGTAAAATAAAGAGATTAAGAGTTAAATATCAACAGTTGTAGTCAAAGATAAAATATATAAATGAATACATAACACAAAAGAAAAAGCAGCAAAGGTCCTTGTGGTTTGTAGAAAGTGTCTCAGAGAACAATATAGGACTCAAAACAAGAAGTACATCATGCCAGCCTCACTGAAGCTTGAGAGAACAGTGTCAGCAAACATCTATACTTTTAATTGACACAAACTCAACATCTTTAGAAGACAAAGCTATATCCTCCTTAAAAGCCACAATGGAAGCAAGAAATCCAGCCAAGGTTCAAAGGTAAAAGAGTTCACTGTGAGCTGACACAGCCAGCAATACAGTTATGAGGTTCCAGAAACAACTGAGACACAACAGTAGGGAAGCAATATAAGGAGACTTTGACTTATGCTAAAAGGTTTTAAAGAGAGTGATTATTTAAACACACTTCTGAAACTTTGGTCAAAAACATCAAACCTAAACAGCTGCAAAAGAAAACAGCCATATAAAAGCACTTATTTAATCACAGCATTTTTTGGGACTCTCAGTTTCCAGCACCAGCTAAAATGTTTTATGTGGACCTGTAAAGTACTAGCAGATGAGAATTTTAAATATTAGATTTTAACAGAACTCAGAGGATCTGATCGGAAAGGCTCCTCCTTGAAGACTAGCTTCCATAATATTAGAAGGTGCTATAAAAGCTGCCAACAGAGGGAAGCAACCAGTAGTCCCACCCAGCTGTGATGCCTATTAGCCACAACAATGACCAGGATAATACTCCTAAAAGTTTATCTTTACCACTGGTAAATTCTTATCTATATCTTTATCAGTGGCAATTATATTTTATCAGTAACCAAGACCTCTCTAATTGGACATAAGGCTAACTCGATTGAAGGGAAATCATGTCTGATACTGAAAACCTACCCAGGGTTAGAGAGGTCATGGATCTAAGAGGAGAACCCAATACCACCACTTCCCTAAACCAACATAATTCCTAACTGTATCCTAAATTCTTTTCTTTGTTTCCACGAATAAGTGTAGCTCTCACCCACCATCAAGGAAGCTTCTCTTTGCAATAGACAGAGATCACTGCAAAAAGCCACAGTTATTGTGGGGTTCCCGATTCCAATGGATATATCTATAACACAGTTCCTGAACCTAAGACTCAGGAAATAGCATAGAACAGGGGTAAAAAGGCTGTAAGAGCCAAAGAACCAGGAAATTGGTTGTGAGACTGTGACAGGGAAGTATGACCCTAAATACCTCAACAGTATAGATACTTACTTAAACAAGACCAGAACAAAGAAAAACCAACAAATATGCTAACACACAAGGAAGAAATCTCAGTGGGCCTTACACCTAGACAAAATATAGAGGAGAATGGGAGCACTGCACAAATGATCTCCTATGTTAGCATCATCATATACACAGAAATAATGTGACAGCAGAAATAAAAAGAAAGAGAAAAGGGACTATTGAGCTAAGGTGACATCTAAGAAAAGATGAAATCAGTGTTCGAGAAAAGCATTAGCATTATAGAATATTATTCTAAGATGTGCTACATTCGTTTATGCTGGGGAACACTTGTTTAATGATGAAAAGATGTGTTGCATTCTTTTATGTTGCGTTTAACTCTCTGAAGTTGTGTTACTTTGCCTGTCTAAAGCACCTGATGGTCTAATCAAGAGCTGGACGGCCAGTAGTGAGGCAGGAAAAAGGAGAGGCGGGGCTAGTAGGCAGGGAGAATAAACAGAAGGAAAAATCTGAGAAGGGAGATCAAGGAATGAGAAAAGGAGGAAAGGAGGATTCCAGAGCCAGCTATGGAGTAAGAGTAAAAGCAAAAGTACAGAGGTAAAAGAAAGATATAAAAGCCCAGAGGCAAAAGGTAGTCGAGGTAATTTAAGAAAAGCTGACAAAAAAACAAGTCAAGCTAAGGCTGGGCATTCGTAACTAAGAAGAAGCCTCTGTGAATGATTTATTTGGGCACTGGATGGTGGACCCCCCCCCCCAAAAAAAAGCCAAAAGAGTAAAACACCACAGAACAATGATAGGTAAACATTCTAACAAATGAGCTATGAATATATCCCCAGTTCCACATCTACAGTGTAATAATAAAATTGTTTATCCTTACCTTAGATGAAATGATCCGGTTATCTATAAATTTCTGAGGTGTGTAAAGGCCATTCTGAGGAAATCTGTTAGCTATGTAAATAGTTCTTGTGTCACTTTGATGTGGTGGGTCAAAACCCTAAGACCAAACAACAGAAAAAGAATACTAGTCAACAGACTGGTTGATATAATATTTTACTATTGGTTTTAAATAACTGATCAGATTATACATATTATTGGCTGTAAACTGCACGTCGGCTGAATCCTTAAGTGGTACAGTTGAGCCACCAGTACTTCAAAGGTCATACCTTCAATAAGGAAAAACAGTTCACACTCTCAAATACGCTACAAGAAAAAAATCAGATATGAGAGCTATAGAAGCTTTCTTTACTGCATTCCTTGCTTGTCATTCCTGTGAGTACCTTCCTTTCTGCTGTGATAGATTCTTACTGACAGAAAGAGAAATATGTCTAGCTAATCTGACTACCAAGCCTGACAGATTATTTTTAACCTCTTCTATACCCAGATCAACTTAGTTTCAAAATATTTTACTCTCAAACGACTATGATTCACGTGATGGATTATGCCACCCTACCTTTTCTTTTACTAGTTAACAGGTAGGAGTTCCTGAAATATGGATAGAAATATGTCTATAATATTTCTTGAGGAACATATACTCTGCCTTCAGATGCAGATTACTATCTGTGCTGGCTTGTGTTTTGTTGACTTGGCTTGAGCTAGAGACAACTGGGAGGAGGGAAACTCATCTAACAAAATGCCTCTATCAGACTGACTATGGGTCATTTCCTGGATAAATTATTGATGACCCAAGGTGAGAGAGACATTGAGAGCAAGCCACAGGGAGTAAACCAGTTAGTGTCACACGTTCCTCCATGGCCTCTGACTCAGTTCCTGCCTTGAGCTTCCTGTCATGACTTCCCTTCATGAACGATGGACTATATACTGTAAGATAAAGTAAGATCTTTCCTCCTAAGTTGCTTTTGGTCATGGTGTTTATCACAGCAATAGAAAGCAATTAGCATACCATCTCTGCAAACACAGTAGTAAAATAATCTTAGCAGAGGTTCCTAGGTACTTCTCTATAGTTGTGATAAGACAGTGTGGCCAAGGAAGGTAATTTATAAAACAAAGTATTACATTTGGAGCTTGCCGTTTCAGAGGGTTAGAGCCCATGATGGCAGAGCAAAAGCATGGTGGCAGGTGTAACATGAGGGGCCTGCTAGTTGGGGTTTCTGTCCCGCCCGGTACCCCACAGTCGACAAGCCCCAAAGAAAAATCACACAGAGATTATAAGATTATAAACTGATTGGCCCATTAGCTCAGGTTTCTTATTAGCTCTTGTAACTTATATTAACTCATTGTTCTTATCTGTGTTAGCCACATGGCCGGTACCTTTTCTCAGGGGGCAGCTTACATCCTGTTTCTTAGATGGACTGCGCAGGAATGCCAGGGAAGCTTCCTGCTTCCCGGGAGTTCTCCTGTTCTCACCTCTACTTCCTGTTTGGTTTCCCTGCCTATACTCCCTGCCTGGCCAATCAGCGTTTATTTAAAACATGATTGACAAAATACAGACAATTCTCCCGCACCAGGCAGGAAAGCTGAGAGCTCACATCTTGGTCTGCAGGTTGGGAGCAGAAAGAGAGTGTGCTAACTGGGGATGAAGTGAGCTTTTTAAACTTTGAAGCCAGGCCCCCAGTGACACAGCCGCTCCGCCTAGGCCACACCTCCTACAAACAGTTCTGCCAACTGGGACCAAGACGTCAATTAACATTGGCAAGGAACTACTGCATCAACTCCCTCTAAATCTGCATTAAAGAACTTAAAGTTTAGGAGGGCAGGGAGAAGAAGAGGCTCTAGAACAGTGGTTCTCAACCTGTGGGCCAAAACCAGTTTGGGGGTTGAACAATCCATTCATAGGAGTCACCTGAGACCATTGGAAAACACAGGATTTTGCATTATGACACATAACAGTAGCAAAATTGCAGTTATGAAGTAGCAGTGGAAATAATTTTATGGATGGTGGTCCCTACATCATGAGGAGTGCAACATTAGGAAGTGATTCCAGGACATCCAGGGCTACATGGAGAAACTCTGTCTCAAAGAAAGAAAGAAAACACAAATAACTCATATAATACTCAAATAACTACAGGCATAGCTAGAAAAGAAAAACCATCATCTATAGCTATAAATATTTATTAAAAGTCTTTGAAAGTCATTTTATTTTTACTTTGTGTATTCCCATAGAGGAAGGGTGTCAGCATGGCATGGTATGCACGTGGAGGTCAGCGGACATGGGAGAGGAGGGGGCTTTATCAAGGAAGAAAAAATACAGTATTATAAAAGGAGAAAGGGGGAAGGGGGAAATGGAACAGGAAAGATGAAATGGCTTGAGGGATGGAAGGATAGGGTAGAAGAGGAAATATAGGGAGGAATAACTGACATGGAAGGACTTTTGAAAAAGTCACATAGAAACCTATCATTGTGGAAGCTTCTGGTTTAAACTGAGTGACTCTATAGTGACTGAACAATAATCCCAACTAGATCACATCCATTACTAAGTGACCCTCCTAGTACTAGAAATATTACCTTTTTGAGTTGTTTGCCAACCACCTCCTGCAATTACAGGCTATTGCCAATGCTACTGGTTACCCCCAGAACTTGACAGTAAAACCTACTGCTGAAAATACCATAAACTTGAGTTATAGAACATGTATATATGTTCAGCTGGCACTCAACTGGAAACTTATCTCTACTGGCTAGAGTTCATAGTGCTGCATACTACCAGAAGAGAAAAGTAATCAACAGTCCCATCCAGCTATGAACACAGAACTACAGTCACAACCTGCATGGCAAGATATGCCCACTGGTGTTTAACAGTGTGACTGTTCTGGGAGCAACCTATTGAATTAGCTTTAAAGCCTGCTCCATGAGATATGAGACACTATTAATGAGGCCAAGAACCTGTGGATAGATAGATCATGAGCCCTAGGGGAAAACTACTACTAACCTGGCTAAACGGACATGCCAATAAATGACTCTTAATTACTTGTAGCTATCCCCATGGATCCCTGTCCTTCCACCCCCAACTGAGAGGCTTCTTCTTGCAATATACAGCAATTAGCACAGAGACCCAAAAGTGGTCAACATGTACAGAACAAAAGACTTCGGAGCGCTCAGCCCTGATTGGATGTCTGTATAAAAACCTTTCCCCTCAAGGTTCAGGGAGCTAAGTATAAAAGGTTGGGCAGATTTTAAGAGCCAGAGGTGTTGAATAACTTCAAATAAACTTTTCCAGACACAACAGGGTAGATACACATACAAATTCATAGCAATTGTGAAAATATAAATACAAGACCTGCATGAGATCAAGCTAGAGAAAACAAAATCTCAGTATGGAGGAGGTGAGTTAGGCATGAAATCACACCCTTCCCTAAAGAGCCATCTGCATTTGATTGTTGCCAGGGGAGGGAAAATAGGTTTGCTTCCGCGGTGTGACACCTGGTGTACTGACCTTGCTCTGGGGAAGGCCTTAAACCAAGGAGCAGTCAGCCAACACAAATTGGCTTCCAATTAAAGGGAGGGAAGGAGAGGAAGAGAGAGCAAAGGAGGAGAGGGTGAGGGAAGAAGGGAGGAAATACGAATACATGCTCTGAAAGTTGGGGGGTAGGGAGGATCTGGGAGGAGATGAGGGAATGAATTTGAACAAAATATATTGTATGAAATTCTCCAACAATTAATTAAAAAAAACTTTATTAGAAAAAGAAAGTATTATGGGGAGTGATGAAAAGAAGACAAGCAGATCCCTGGGAAGGCTGCAAACGGAGGAATTACAGGCAGGACTAACACGTGAGGTCTCTCTGGCTGCTAACTGACAAACAGACCGCCTGGGGGGAAGAAGGAGGGGAGAGAATGGGTTTGGTTCATCCTTTTTAGAAAGGAAGCCAAAAGCATGATTTCTCCATCAAAAATTAGAAGAGCACATATTCTTTTCACATTTCATAACATAGGCAAAGCATTATATTTAAGTGACAAGTAAAAAGTGCACATGTTCAGGATATACAGTATGATATTCTGAAGCAAGATGCTTTTAAAATTCATTTGATCTCTCTATGATTGCTTCTCCTTAGACACTAGCACAAGAAAAAGGCAGTATACTTTAAAAAACTGCTTTCTAAAATTTGAGACTAGGAGGAAAGAAAGGAAAATGGAAATACATAGACTATTATAGTAGTCATACTTACATACTTTAAAAGATTTCTTTGGAGATAGAAACATAATTTGGAGATAGAAACATAATGGTTAATAATGTCTAAGGTTTGATTTAAAATTAGTCAGGAAGTAGAGACAGTATGCGAGGGGACCCAGTAACACTGGCTCGAGCTAGTAAGTGCCAAGTTGGTTAAAGGATAAATGGTGCCTCAATATATGTCATTTTCTATATTTTTATATATACTTGGAGTATTTCCTAATATAGACCATAGGTAGCGCATCATGAATGCCTGCTTCACATAAGCATTAGCTGCATATGCACTGCATGCATACATATAGCATGTTTTGTTCATAACCTTCGTAAAATATAGGAGAATGACTGAGTTAATGTATTATGAACATTATTCTATTTATTCCTTTCTTGATGGTATTTTACTTCCAAATGAAATGTGGAAATTTGGCATATGATCTAAATTTTCCTAAAGAAAAATCACAGTTTAGGATTTTCTGCAGAGGCTAACTCAGACAGAATGTAGTACTACTGTGGTCCATATGTAGACTCAACCAACTGAGAACTTAAATTGGGCACGGTAATACGTGACTGTAACTGCAGGATTTGGGAGGTTGACAAGGAAGAGAGAGTTCCACTAGCCTGGGCAACACAAGCCAAGACCTTGTCTCAAAAACAAAAATACTCACTAAGACCAATAAACAAACAAATGTTGTCTCTCATTTTTCTTTTTATGTTTTCCATACCTTATTCTTACTCTTTATCTGGAATTTATATATAAGCCTGGAACTCTCAATCTGCCTGCCAAAGCCTCCCAAATTCTGAAATGATAGACGTACTACACCTATGTCAGATTTTGTTCTTGCTGCTGTGCTGTTCCCTAAATAATTCACTATAACATTTGTGCTACACTTCCACTGAAACTATAGAGATAACTTTTAAGTGAGCTAGACAGCATAAAAAAACAACAGCATCCTGTCTCACACAGCCATTTTCAAGTAATAGGAAGCAAAAGAAATTTGTTGTAGGACTTATTCACAACATTGGGGGAAGCTTACTTGATCCATTATAGCCATATATACAGAAAAATTAAAAGTAATCATACATTTACAACCACTGAAACTAAAGTAAAAATGAGCCTTAATATCTCCCATACAGATAACAAATACACATTTCTTATACTGAATTTGATAAAGATTCCAGGGGAAAAAGCAAAGCAAAGAATGGCATCTACTCTGTACATGAACTCAATTTTTAAAAGTTTTGCATTTTGAAAAATAAGGTATTCCTTATTTAGACAACTCTGGAAACAAACTAAAAAACAAACGCATGAATAAAATCAAGAAGTCCTTAGAACTGAAAATTTTCTTAATTTATTTATGAGGGAGGCTACAGTTACCACAATGTAATAAAACAGAAATTACCCAAAATGTTATATCCTTAGCTTTCACATTTAAAGGCCAATAAAGGTAAACATGTAACATTAATAATACATTTCATTTAATAAAATATAGTTTCATATTTATATATCTCAACATAATTTCAATTAAAATTATTATGTGATAGTTAATCCTAATTTCCTCAACAAATTAGATTTTCAAAGACCAGTATGTACTTACAAACACACATCAGAAGTCATATTTTTTAAGTCTTTCATAGTCACATGTGAATCCTAGTATGGAAACATGAACCTAAAAGGCATTTAATGACAATAACAGTCCTCACCAGGCTCTGATGCGAGGTCCCTGAGTGAGCCTCAAACACTCACCTTGACCAAAAGAAAACCTTCATACTTATGAACACACTTTCGTAATTACTACATTCAGAAGATCGAACAGGAAGGCCATGAGTTAAGACCAGCCTGGGATATTGTAGTGGTATTTCATTTGTATTTTAATAAATTAAAGCTTGCCTGAAGATTAGAGAGTAAAACAGCCCCACTGGTCAGCTTTACAGACCAGGCAGTGGTAACACATACCTTTAATCCCAGTAGCCATACTAATTTCCATAGATACTGAGTGGTGCATGTCTTTAATCCCAGTAGTGCACACCTTTAATCCCAGCCCTAGAGAGGAAGACAGTTCACAGACTCAGTCTCATGCAGGATCGTCGTTTTTGGATTGAAGTTAAGGTAAGAGCCAGTGGCTGATCTTCAGGTTAAATCCCAATTTCTGTCTCTGAGTTTTTATTAATTGTGCTTCATTTGGCGATCAACTTTTGGGGTGCACATTTATGAAAAAGCAGTTTGTCTGAAAGCTTTTTAGCCAACCTTGGCACCTAGGTTCAGGAGAAAAACTAGCGCTCCCAGATCCCCTCTGCCTTGGCTTAGCTTCCATGTAAAGGTGGAAAATACACAGAGAATCTGGATGCTGTACGTTATTGTGATGACTTTGACTGCTGAGGATGGAGCAACAGCTGCTGAAGTCATTTGATTACAAATGCTGTTAGATTAATCCCACCTATATATTTTGAAAATGCCTTGACTTCAAAATTTAAGTCAAAAGGTATGTTACTCTGGAGAAGAGATTTTGATTTTGTTTCCAAAGGAAGTGAGAGGCTATGGATTCATTCTTGGTTAAGAAAAATAAGGTTTGATCAAGGAAGACCTCCTAAAATATCTCCATTAGAAGCAGATTGCTCAGATGAGCCAACATTTTAGAGCACCTCTGTTGCAGTTTCCTCTGAGGTCTTTGTTTTTGTTTTGTTTTTTAAGACAGCATTTCTCCGTAGCGTTGGAGCTCTTGTACATCAGGCTGGCCTTGAACTCACAGAGATCTGCCTGCCTCTACCTCCCAAATGTTGGGATTAAAGGCATGGGCCACCACCACCCAGCTTTTTCTGAGTTATTTCTTTTTTAAAACGAACAAACAAAAAACCAAAAAAGCTTTCTCATCAGAGGTTAGATAGTTTAATACCCCAAGAGACCTAGGATAGAAACCAAACATGACCACGACCAGAAAAAAATAAAGCCAATGAAATGATCCTAATGATACTCTGCTATACTTCTGGGTTGAAGTTTAGCATTAATTTTTATCAGAGAGGCTTCATTCAGCAAATGATGGGAGCAGATGCCGAGATCCAGTCAAACATTAGGCAGAGCTTGGGAAACCCTGTAGAAGAGGTGGAGAAAGAATTGTAGGAGCCAGAGGTGTCAAGGACACAAGAAAACCCAGAGAATCAACTAACCAGGGCCCATAGAGGCTCACAGAGACTGAACTGACAATCACGGAGCCTGTAGAGGTCTGACCTAGGCCCTCTGCATGTATGTTATGGTTGTGTAGCTTGGTGTTCTTGTGGATCCCCTAACAGGGGACAGGCAAGGGCTGTCTCTGACTCTTTTGCCTGCTTTGGGGACCCTTTCCCTCCTGCTGGGTTGCCTCATTCAGCCTTAATATGAAGGATGTGCGTGCGTAGTCTTCTTGCAACTTGCGTAGTCTTCTTGCAACTTGAAATGCCATGTTTGGTTGATATTCCTGGGAAGCCTACCCTTTTAGGAAGGGAAAGGGAGGAGGAGTGGATTTAGGGGAAAAGAGAGGCTGGGGGGTATAACCAGGACGTTTTCTTTTAGCCCACCAATCAGCTACCAAATCATAACATGGAGACTTAGTAGTAGTTCTGAATGCTCGGCCTAGCTTAGGCACATTTCTGGTTAGCTCTGTTAACTTAAATTAACCTTTTTTTTATTTTTAAATCTACCTTTTGCCTCAGGACTTCTTTCCTTCTTATTTTCACTGCTTCTCCCTTCTGGCTAGCTAACAGCTGCCTGGCTTCTGGCCTCAGGCATCTCCCTCATTCTCTTCTCCACTTCCTGTGGGATTCCCCTCTGTATGCTATGAATATGTTTTATTACCATTGGTTATTAAAGAAGCTGTTTAATGGTTAATCCAAACAGATATAGGAAAAAAAGTAGGCAGTGTCAAGGAGGAGCCTTGTAGCTGCCAAAGGAGAAAGACATCAGCCAGAACCTTACTGATAGGCTACAGCCTCGTGATGATTCACAGATTAATAGAAATAGGTTAATTTAATATGTAAGAGTTAGCTAGAAATATGCTCAAGCTATTAGCCAGTGTTGTAATTAATTTAGTTTCTGTGTTATTATTCAGGTCTGGGTGGCCGAGAACAAATGAGCAGTTTCTGCCTACATCCTCCTATTTATTCTTTCTGCCCACCAGCCCCGCCTATCCTTTCTCTGCCTAGTTATTGGCTGTTCAGCTCTGTTTAGACCAATCAGGTGCCTTAGGCAGGCAAGGTGAAACAAACACAAACATATCTTTATATAATTAAACAAGTGCAACATAAACAAAAGTAACACATCTTTATACAGTTAAAGTAATATTCTGCAGCATAAACAAGTATAACACATCTTTGCCCAGCTAAAATAATATTTTACAACGGGGGAAGGACTGGGAGGAGAGGAAGGAGTGGAAACAACTGTAGTCAGGATGTAATATATGAGAATAAAAAACAACAAATAAAAAAACCCCTTCTTAAAAAAATACAAAGAAAGATACAGACTTAATGTGCTCCATAGAAACCAAAGCTTACTTTTGATGTCATATACAGTGGTACTAGTAAAAATAAAATATGAGCAACGGATACAAGCCACATGTTATTTTTAAACTTAAAATAGTCACATTTTAAAAATAAACAATTAATTTTTTTATTATATTTATAGTTGGGGAGTGGGCACACGTTACCACACAAATGTAAAAGTCAGAGGACAAACTTTCAGGAGACAATTCTCTCCTTCTACCAAGTGAATCCCAGAGTTTATCAAACTGAGCACATCAGGCTTGGTGACAAGATCTTTTCCTGCTAAGTCATCTGATTATCACAGAAATAGATATAGTTGAGATATGTCACATTTTTCTTCTGTTCTTATAAGCTATTATGTTTTATAGTTAAAATTTCAACCAAACCACATTTCAAGTATATTAGATAGAACTATTATGCAGGATAAACCTTTTTAAATTTTATTCAAAATTAAGGAACATTTGGCAGTTAGGTACAGTGCAGGGAAAGTTAACAGAGGAAAGCTTCATTGTGTTTACAGGTGAAAGTAAAGAGAAAGGACACATACTCTCATGACAATTGGCCGGGAGTCTAAAGAATTATGACAAAAACAGTATCAAAGCCACAGGGAACTGGTAAACTTGGAAAAAGAGGGCTTCACTTTCTCTGTCAGCAGGAAGAATAAGCAAGCAAGTGTGGAGAAATACTAGATACTAAAATGGAGGGGTTTTGGCTAAGAGCTTGCCAGTGTTCCCAGTGAAGCCGAAGACAGTCCTCGGTCTCCTTTCACAATAACCAGAACAAATCTGAAGAGACCTTTATGAACAATTTAAGAACTCCACTCTAGCCCAGCTCACAATCCTCCTTCCTCCACCTCCCAGATGCTGGGATTACAGGCCTGCGTCACCAGGTAAAGAAACACCTGCCTACAGGTTGTGCTTGTGTGTAGCACAGTCATTTTCTGTATTCTTCTGGGACGGTGAGTTTTGTCACTATATTGCGAAACACAGAAATACTATTTCCTCATCTATTCATAAAACACACTCCAGATTAAGACTACACTCAATGTAGGGTGCTGAAACAGCCATGAGTAGAGACCTCATCATTTCCACATCCATTGCCAGGATTAGCATATACCTACACAGTAGCTCTGTGAAAACACGGCGTCATGTTGTCCTATAAAGAACCCTTATATCATCTATTTCCTGACAAGGACTTTTGTTTAAAAGTAGAAATCAGCATTGTACGCATAAATATGCTATTGACATTTCTCAACCAGGCAGTCATGGTGCACGCCTTTAATTCCAGCACTTGGGAGGCAGAGGCAGGAGGATCTCTGTGAGTTCGAGGCCAGCCTGGTCTATAGAGTGAGTTTCATGATAGTCAGGGCTACACAGAGAAACCCTGTCTCGAAAAAACAAAAAAACAAAAAAAAAAGAAAGAAAAGAAAGGAAGAAAATATTCTCTGAACATAAATTTTAAAATCTGCATGTGGTCAACAGCTACCACTAGCATGCGTAAAGTTGTGGGTTTGACTGCCAGTACTGGCAGGATAATAGTTAATAACAATGATGATAATATAATATACCAGGCACCTAAAGGTCCTAAGTTATTATAACTGAGATAATGTTAATGATATAATAATTAGTTATTGAAAATGTTATTGAAAAAGGATACATTATGAATACAAAATATACCAGAAACATATAATAACATGATATCTTTTAGTATAAATGATTTGAAAATTGTGTGTGAAATAGAAATACAAAATTCACTATTATCATTAAAGGAAAATACCAGTTTTTGTCATGATTTTTCATCATGTCAGGCAGCAAAAATATTTTGTAGAGATAAGAAATCAATCATTTTTCAATTGCAAATAAATATGTAGAACATAGAATTGTCTCTGTAATAAAATGACAGAAAGGTAAGCGAGATATCTCAGGAGGCAAATGAGAGTGCCACCAAGTCTGAGGACCTGAGTTGAACTCCTGGGACCCACAGGTTAGGAAAGAAATGACTCCCACAAGTTGTCCTGACTTATTTACACACACACACACACACACACACACACACACACACACACACACTAATAAGCAGTAATAAAAACCTTAAAAACAAAAGTATCCTTTTTGGCGAAAGTATTAGTTGAAGTCAGCATTCATATAGTGTTCTGTAAATGCAAAACAATCTGTTCTTCTGATTTATTGATTTCCTCAAATTTTTCTATTTATAAATTTTACAATTAACCTACTGCTTGTGACTCAACCCAGTGAGCGCTTATTGGAATAATGTAATCTAGACTTTTTGAACTGAATTATGGGTGTAGCAACTAGAATGGCCATTTATTACTGAGTCAGTGTAAAATATTTTCACTACTCTGTACACACTGTCCTTAATTTGTAATTTAAGTAATTACACAAACTTAGCCAGCAATGCAAAGTCCTGCTTTGGCACAGGTCTTGAAGACCTGACTGTCTTAAAAGAAAAACCAGAGGCAGGCAGCTAAACATCAGAGATAGCGTTTTGTTTTGTTTTTTTATGCGCCGCAGCCTGTTCAACTTGTTCTGTTATTCAGTCCAGTAAGACAGCTGATTTGTAAATGATCACAGAGTTTCTAGTTCTTCCTTCAGCTGGGAACACTTAAAAGCATATTCCCAACATTACCTCTGTCAAGCTAACACAAGTACCTCACATTGAGACACACTGTCTTAACATTCTGGGAAATACTTGAAGAGACCCACTTAAAAATGATCTTCCTGCCACACAAAACATCAGACATCGGTAAGCCAAGCCTTCCTCACACGAAGTCTGGGAAATCAAAAGGCATCTCAGATTTGTAATAATTAACTTCCTTATTGTACTACCGGTTTCCCGAAAGGACACCGTGTGGATTAAATGACATCATTAGTTTGGATTCCCAATAAAGCTGGAATACTTCAATTTGCAACAGTTGCTAAAAATAACGCCCCACCATTTGTATGAGGGAGTGGCAGGCAGTTCTAGTGTTAAAAGATTGCTTTAAGAATGATTGCCCACTGTGAAATAAACAAGAGACTGACTGAAATACATACTTGTTAGTTTTTACTTGAAAAGCTCTTCTACCGCAGGGGAAAAGAAGTATGAATATTTTGGTCTCAAAACAGTAAGTTTCTGCTACGCTAAGATGTATCACTGCCTTGAAACCTAGTAACCAGAAACGCTGCAGTTGATGTGGTATCGAAATTTTAAAAGAATATAGGTTAGCGTTCCTCGTACTGAATTGATGTCTTGTCTGTCACCGTGGCCTCCGCGTTGTATTTCCTGGGCTGCAGGTGCCAGGAGGCATGAGCGGTTTTCATCCGTGAATCATTTCTGGGAAAGGTGACCATTTTTAGACATTTAAGTCACCCTGAGGTTTTTTCTCTTTCTTGCTCCAGGTAACCCAGTAATGTTCGGAGTTAACTACCCAATGGTTCCAGCCCCGTGCATTCTCACCGCCTTGAGGAGGGGTGACAGAGTCACAGAGAAGTTGCAGGGGTGTGCGGTGAGGACCTTCCGGCGCTCCTCCTTCCTAGGCCTGGGGCCGGCTTCCGCCAGGAGGCCGAGAAAACCCAGACCTCCTCGGAACCTGCACGAGCCTAGTTCTGGGTCCCGGACAGCCGCCTGACCTGTGCCCCGCGCCGCTGCCTCAGTCTCCCCGGGACCCGCGCCGCTCGCGACCCGCAGCGGCCGTAGGCAGCAGCGCATCCCCGCTCAGCGGGGAGCCCGGGTCGAGGGAGAGCCGCGCGCCCCCGCCGCGGCCTAGCCCGCACCGCCCGGCCCCAGCCCTCACTCACCAGCTGCTGCCGGACCCAGCGCCACATGCCCCCGCCGTCGCCGTCGTCGTGGCCCGCCGGACGTGGGGCCCAGCGGCAGCAGGTGGAGGAGGACGCCGAGTCTGACCGGAGCAGGCGAGCCCCTCCGGCTGAAGTTCCGCTCGCAGGCGTCTCACTACCCGAGTCGGGTCCCCATCCCGTCACCCCGGCCCCAGGGTCCTACAGGCGCGGCCTGGCTGCCAACCACACACCGCGCAGCTGAGCTTCCCGCTGCGCCGGGGCCACCTTCATCTCTGACCGTTGTCACCCGAAGCACCGTCGCCCCCACAGCGCCGCCCCTCCCTCGCCCGCCATGACCCCGCCCCCAAGCCCTGCGCCCCAACCTTACCTGCCGTGGGCCCGCCCCCTGCGCTGCCTCTCCGCCGTCCTTCTGTCGCCGTTTCCGGGAGGGTTTGCCTTTCTCCTTTTGGGTACCTGGTGTGTGACGAAAGCATGGTCGCGAGCGCGGCTGCGCCCGCCCGCTCTGGGGGCCTTTCCCGAGTCCTGGTCAGCCGGCGGGCGAGCGAGGCTGCAGCGACACCTCATCCGGGAGTTGAGCAGGCAGTTCTCCGGCTCTGCCCTGTTGCAGGTCTGTGTCCCCCAACAAGCATACGCACCAGAGAATGTGTGTGACCAGAAGGTTCGTTTCCAGAAACCATTAAATTGTCAAAGGCTTTCTTTTGGAAGATAAATATGATCAAAATAAATTGTATAAAATTCTCAGAGAATTGGTGAAAATATTATTTTAAGAAAAATGTCAAAGGTATGTAATTGCTTCACACAGCGAGTGACCGCAGCTGGCTCATGCGGGGGGAAAGGTTGAGATTCCTCTGTGAGAATCCAGCCTGCGCCTTGATTTCTAGGGGTATTCCTGAAGTCCTGTCCTGCTGAGCTAAACTACAAAGGTTATGGCAAAAGCTTTGTTCTGTAGAAAGCTAATTCCCCCTAATCGCCACACGTGGAATGAAAACTTCCCTGGAAGTGACCTCTCTAACAAGGCTGTGGGTAACTGGTAAGAAGGAACAGACAAGCAACTAGAACAAGTTCACTTAGTGCTGTCCAGATGCCCTGGACGTCTTCTGTCGATGTGTCTACACGACGTGCTTTATTTTTTCCTGAGTCAAAATACTTCAGCATCATACGTTTGTAATTTGAAAAATAACACTGAATAAAAACCTTAATCTCATATACCATGATTAGACAAATCAGTCTTTCGGTTTCAGCGGAAATTCCTTGTATAACCCGGTTCTAACCTTTCTTCCTGATGATATCCATGGCCTATAAAATTATCCAACTTCAGAAAACAGATATTTAAAGAGAAATAGTAACCTTATTTTTGTTCCTATGACTGAGCCTTACTTTATCACAGCAACATGAAGAACGGGTGTGTTTATTAAAGAGAACAGATGATACTGCTGTTCCTAAGAGTGTGCCAGAACCTACTGCATCAGAGTCTACTGAGTGTTCTAACTTATCCATCAGTTCTTTGAAGTACATGTTATCACTGTAGTGTGGATGGAGAAATGGAAACTCAAGTTAAATAATTTGGCAAAACTGTGATTCAGATTATGGATCGCCAGACAATAGAACATGCATTTTTAAACTGGATCGACAAACAAGCTTATTTTTCATATTTCATTTCCAAGAGATTTGGTTATAAATTAGGCCTTGGAATTTTTAAGTATATGCCATCAAAATTGGCCAAGATGACCTGTGAAGCAGCTACCTAGAGAATACTTTATGTGTCATTGTTGACCTGGGTTCTAAATTTCTAAAGGAGGAAGTAGGCAAGGGGTGGGAAATCAGGAAGGAATTGATGCTAGGTGTCACGAGGCAATACAGTAGGGCAGCTCAAGTATGTGAAGGCCATAATGGAAGTTCAGTTGTCAGGCACAAAAACCCCAGCAATATAGCAGCATTTTGCTCTGAACATTTTCTACCAGGACCATAAACTAGGAGAGTATTTTATACTATAGTTATAATTCTTCAGTGGTGGTAAAAATCCTCTACATGTATAATTATCAGTGGCTTTTTTTCATGTATTTATTGGATGTTGCAGGGAGGGGGCCGCTTGTTTGTCCCTGCCACCCAGCTAGCTTAGCCCCGAAATAACCACACAGAAACTGTTAAGGCAGCCGCATGTGGGTGGGCCCTTGGGGGCGTGACCCACGTGCGTACATACGTGGCTACCTCCACCCCTGCACATGCGCAAGGCATGGGTCGCCTGCCATCTTTGTCATCAGCATCTGATGTCTGGTGCACATCTTCCTCATCAGCGTGTGACGTACCTACGCAACCCACTCTGGTGCGCATGTGCAAGGCAGCTTTTAAAAGGCATTTTCTCTCTCTGTCTCTTCCCTCGCTCTCCACAGTTTTCCTCAGATCCAAGCACGTCTCTTCTAATAAACTCCTAAGTGAGTTCGTTTGCGTTTGTGTCCCGTGTCTTCTTCCCACCTGCACCAAAAAGTACAACAGAAACTGTATTATTTAAAACACTGCTTGGTCCATTAGCTCTAGGTTCTTATTGGCTAACTTACATCTAAGTTTAACCCATTTCCATTAATCTGTGTATCACTACAAGGTTGTGGCCTACCAGCAAAGTTTCAGCACGTCTCCAGCAGCGGATCCGTGGGGTCTCTCTGACTCTGCCCTTCTTTTTCCCAGCATTCAGTCCAGTCCTCTCTGCCTACCTAAGTTCTGTCCTATCAACAGGTCAAGGCAGTTTCTTTATTCATTGATGGTAATCACAGCACGCAGAGGGGACTCCCACATCAATTGAAGGTAGGAGTGTATGCCAGGGTGGGTGTGTGGAGGGCAGAGAGAAACTTTTAGGGATCAGTTCTTTCCCTCCACCATGTGGGACCCAGGGACTGAGCTCAGGTCATCAGGCTTGGCAGCAGGTGCCTCTACCTGCTAAGTCATCTTGCTAACCCTTATGGGTATTTTGTTGTTATTTGTTTCTTTTTAAAACATTAAAAATTAATTTAATTAAATTTAATTAAAACATTGGGAAATATAGGACAGTATAAGTAATATCTGCTGTGTGAAATATTGGTTTCAGTAGTATGTGTATACATATACACATATGCCTTCACACAATACATAAGAGAATTTCATCCTATTGCTAGTGGTTGGGAAGGTTTGGAGGGGCACACAACCGAAGAAGGCGGGCATCAGGTATAAAAAGAAAATGTCTGGAGTTAGTAGTATTCATTTTTTCCACAGCTGTTTCTTCAGTGTTTCAGCATCGGATGGTTGTGTGAAGACTGCCTAAAACTGTGAATGGCACAAAGCCCACATTAGAGTGTCCCCTCTGCTCTGGGTAAGTTTATAGTCTAGATGGAAAGAGAAGCCACAGAAGCAAGTCAGTCAAGGAACAAACAGTCAATCCTGAGATACTACCCTGAGAATAGCCAATGCTTTCAGAAAGCCGATGCAAGCACTAGCAATTGGGGAGGGTGTCAGGAAAAAGCTATCACAGATCATTTACTTATCTAGAGCCCGGTGGTGGGGGCGCACGCCTTTAACCTCAGCACTCGGGAGGCAGAGGCAGGCGGATCTCTGTGAGTTCGAGGCCAGCCTGGTCTACAAGAGCTAGTTCCAGGACAGGCTCCAAAGCTACAGAGAAACCGTGTCTCAAAAAAACAAGATATCAAAACAAAAACCAAACAAACAAAAAGAATTATTTATCTAGGACTCTAGGCAAGTATTTTACCACTAGACCACATCTGAATTTAAGCTAAATTTGAAGTGGGAGAATAAAGCAGGGATATAGACTTTGCAACTAGGTGAACTGCAGATGCTTGAGTGGAGAAAGCTCAGGATGTATAAGACAGTGTAACTAATTCAGGGTAAGAAGTGGGGCTGGATGAGTCAAGTAAAGCCTAGTGTATAGAATTTTAACTAATTAAGTGTGTGTTTATTTTTTTGTAGGCCCATATTTCATATGAGATATTTCAGCCAAGTCCCCTGGCCATGCTTGATTTCTGGGGCACTTACTCCAGCCAGACAAGCTGGAACTATCTAACAAAAGGCTCAGGATGTGTTGCTCCTTTCTCTTTTGTTATGTAGATCGCCTGGGGAGAGGCGTGGATTTCTAGCTGGTGTCTGAGTTTCTACTTGGTTTACCTGGGGTGGGGAGGTGGGATAAAAGGTTTTTGGAGAATAAACGCAGGAAGATCTTCAAAATGAATCATGCCTGAGATCCCCTTCTGATATTGCTCTGTGATGATGTCTTATTATTTCTCGTACCACCGCACCGGTCCAGTTAGGGAAAAGTAGTTACATGTATGTTGGGGTTTTCGGACCCCGACAATTTTTTTTTTTTAAATGGATGTTGCTAAAATCCCTTCCCAGAAGAAGATGTGAGCAATGTCTAACCTTTTGCTAAGAGCCTAGTGACCATGGCATGGTTACCTCAAAGTTCACTCAAGGGACCAGTGAGTTTATTGTGCTTCCTTACAGAGCACAAATGAGGGGTTCCTCACAAGGGTGTAGGTGCTCCTCCCACAAGACATACCTGAATAGCCTTTCCCTAGCAAAGATAAGAGCTTCCCAGGTAGCAGTATGGCGGGAGCCTGCTCTCTAGTCTGTCTACGTACTTTAGCTCTCTCAGAGCCCATGTACAAATGAGGCAGAGCTGTAGGTAACAAGAAGGGAGCAGCTGGATGCTCCGGATAAGGTCTTTTGGTCTGCTTCAATCCTTCACCTGAGTGGAAACAGTCAGTGAGCCCAGCTGAGGTGATGATCTTTTGCAAGTAGGCAAAGTTGAGCATTCCAAGAGGGCAGTGGCTCAGCCATGAGGAAAGTTACTCAGAACAAAGAGGAATTCCTAGAGTTTTCTAAATAAGAAGGCAGTAGGATTTTTCTCTAGCGTGTTGATCCACAAACATTTTATGGGGTATATTGGAGGGGGAAAAGGAGACCCGACAGGAAACTACACACTGGTAGAATGAAGCATTGCATAGAAAGTGCTGGACTGGCAAAGGGCCAGAAGTAAAGCGTGTCACAAGCTGCTATGCAGGAGTATCCTGGAAACCTGAAACTTGAGTCATTCCACTGAGCTGGCAGACACTCCAAGACAGTGATTATCAGTGTCATTTAACAGCCACTACATTAATGATAAATATGGTTCCTTCGTATTTGTAATGAATTCTGTCCCTTTAAGGGCAAGCCATGCCCACTCCCTCTCTGTCCACAACTCTGCAGACCCTCGGTTTCCATTCTCTCTGTCCACCACTCCTGGGAGAGGCAGGTGAGCTTCTCCTGCTCTCCCCTTCTCCCCCCCTTTCTTCTTTCCCTTTCTTTTTCTTTCTTTCTTTCCCCCTCTCTCTCTCCCCCTTCTTCCCCATCCCCTCCATAATCCATCTAATAAATGTTTATAACTCATAAAAAATGTTTATGGTCTCATGCACCCGCCGCAGCCTGTGCCCACTGCTGTCACTGCCGCCATTTGCCATGCAGTCACCAGCACCAATACCATAACATTTTGGTGCTGTCTGACTCAGGAGGTCTTCCTGTCCTAGGGAGCCCCTTCTCCTGGGGCTAGAAGCTCCAGTTCTGGACACCGGTCTTGGGGCTGAGAGTCCTAGGACTGGAACTACAACTGGGGATTATCTCGAATGACCCACGTGTTCCATCCAATGGTGAGTGTTCCATTCCAGTCAGCTTAACTGTTTCTTTAAACCTGGGAAATTGACCAACAACCAGGGTCTTCAAGACTACGGTTGCTCCCTTCACTGGCATTCACCTGTTGGTCGCTTCCCTTAGCTAAGATTACATTTGGACTGACCCGGGGTCACTCCGCCCACCTTAACACTGCACACTCCAACTGGGGACCCGGGGTCCCTCGGATTCTTCTTTCTCTTTTTTCCATTTCTTTTCCTTTTTGTTTCCTCTCACTGTAAAAAGCCGCTCAGGGCAGCTTCTGACTCTCTCTGGCTTCCAGTCGCCAGGACTGGATCCAGTCATTCTCCACTGTTAACTCTCTAGCCTGGTCAGGTGACCCGGTTCTTCCATCTCTACTGAAGTCCCACCCATAGGTCTACCTGGAGGACGCTCCCCTATGAGTCCTGGAAGGTCCGTTTTGCAGGTTTACATGATTTTTAGCTGTTGGGTAGCAAGTTTTTTCTTTTCCAATTCCAGCCATGTTTTTTGTGGCATGGTGTGGCTTTTTTTCAGTTCCAGCATTTTGCTTCTCTCTGTGGCTTATGGCTCTGTGGCTTATGGCATTGTGGCTCAGCAACAGAGCGGATCATGCCTCTAGGTTTCTCTTATTATTAAGCTTAAAATCCCTGTAGCTCAAAAATTATGGCTTTTTCATACAACATGTGGCTGTCGCCATTTTGACTGAGGTCAAATGACTTCGTCACCATCTTGGCTGAGGGCCAGGTCAGGTGACCAGGTTCCACCATCTTTATTGAGGTATTACCCACCTGATTCTCCACTGTTAACTCTCTAGCCTGGTCAGGTGACCCAGTTCTTCCCTCTCTACTGAAGTATTCCCTGTTTTGTCCTCCGGTTTACTTATGTTTTTGTCTCTAAATTTCTCTTGCTGACTCTGTTGCATGTGTGTTTTATGCAGTGGCATGCCTTTGGTAGGGCCCACCAAGGCATCCACTTCATACAATCCCTGTTCACTCTCTCTGCGTGTGTTCATACATATAATTTAAATGCACCTATACTTAATGTTATAATTATTCATTATATCTCATTTCAGACTACAAAAACAGTAAGTCTCATGTTTTAAACTGGTATGTACTTTTAAGCTTCTTACAATATATTGAGCTGTTCTCTATTATTGTCAGTTCTGCCATTACCCTTCTATTGCAAGTAGTTTTTCTTCTTTCTGTCATTTTATGAATGTAAATCTTACCTGTTGAGAGCCAATGCGATCAAGCTCAGACCCAGCTCTCCAGGCAAATTCTAAACTGTCGTTAACAGACCTCAACTGCTCAGAGATCTGGAGAATATGGCATTTATTTAAAAAAAAAAAAGTTTTTCATAACAGAAGAGATAGGTTGGCTCCCAAAAGCACTTTGCTTCCTCCAAAGAAGACACAAGACAAATGGGCACACACAATGTCCATCCACAGTTTGCTTCACCACTGGGCTGGGGCAAAGCTGCCCTTCATCTAAGCTGAAGATCTCCTGATGTGGACAGAATTGCTGAAATCGACAGCCTAACTGCTCCGGACAAGGTAGGCCTGTCTTCCTACAGATTTCTTAGCCCACAGGATCTTCTGGAGCCTGGCAGGCCCTGTGCTAAACAGCAAAAGACAAATACAACCTTCAGTGAACATGGAGGACCCAAAAGAGGAATAGCTCTGGGTGCCAACCAAGTAAGTTCTTTGTCATTTTTTAACCAATAACTCAAGTAAAATTTTATCCTTCCCAAAGATCTCTGATGCAGTCTGATAGCTGAGAGGCTTTGTCAATGTAAAAAGACAACCTCACTAAACAAGTTTCAGATCAAATTTCTCTCTCATGATGCCTTCCATAGTCTTAAAAATACTTTTCATTGTGCAAAAATATCTGTCACAGTCATTCTGTCATAAATATGCTACTGTTTATAGAATGTATGTGTCTAAAACTTCTGTTTTCACAAATCCAAAGAATTCTTGTGAGTTCCAGAAAGCCGAGTTAAGGGATCCACCTTAAACAGGTCAGAAACACACCCCCTCAATTCCCTGGTCCAAAAAATTTTTTTCCTTAATTTAACTCTGTTCTTTGTTCTGCCAATACCTAAACAAGTATAAGAGACACAAGACATTTCCATGCACAAACACCGGACAGTAGCAGAGACCAGCTATGCCAGGATGTGGCCAGCACCAGCCATCTCAGGTTCCCCTCAAAAAGATGACACCCACAAATAAGCCAGAAGCAGTCTTGAGAATCCGCCCACCCAATTCCTTCAACCTGTGTTGCCTAACTGCTTGCTTTTTTTTTTATTATTATTATAAAAAGAGGTGGGAATGTAATGGATTCTGTCCCTTTAAGGGAAAGCCATGCCCACTCCCTCTCTGTCTGCATCTCTGCAGACCCTTGGTTTCCACTCTCTCTGTCCACCACTCCTGGGAGAGGCAGGTAGGATTCTCCTACTCTCCCCTTCTCCCCCCTTTCTTTTTTTCTCTCTCTTTCTCTTTCTCTCTTTCCCTCCCTCTCTCACCCCTCTTCTTCCCTTTCCCCTCCATAATCCATCTAATAAATGTTTATAACTTTACTATCCGTCTGGTCTCATACACCCACCGCCACCTGCGCCCACTGCCGCTGCTGCCACCATTTGCCACGCGGTCGGTCACCCGCGCCAATACCATAACAATATTCATGTTAGCATGATTATGTGCTAGCTATGTTTGTGAGATGTGTTCATTCTCAGGAAAAAAAATGCCAAATATCTCCTAACTTGGTATAACAAGCGTTCTTAGGTATAACAGACAAAGATAGTTTTCTTGTACAGATTTTCTTGGTTGTAAGCTTGTCTCGTTGAAAGTCAGAGTTAATTCATTTTGGTACTCATGTTGTCTAAAGAGTATTCAGTCTGTTTATGGAGCCAGTGAGACCAATGACTGAGTAATCAAGGAAAGAGTTATCTAGATTCATAATATCCAAACAATACAGAGTAAAGCATAGCAAGTGACATAAGTAGATCCCTAGTTATGGGAGGCCAATGGTCTCCATCCTTTAAGGTTCTGGGGTCATTCTTCCATGAAGGACACTGAGCCTGCCTAGTATGTTGCCTCAATTATTTCTATATTAGCAGGTTCTTTAATATGCTAGGAAATCTTTTTAAGTCTTACTTTTGAAAAGGGAAACTTTTCACAAATCTAAGTTTGACAGATGGTTCTGAGAGTAAAGGTACTGATGACCTGACTTCAATCCCGAGAGCCCACATAAAGGAAAAAGAGAACTGACCACTGCAAAGTACCCTCTAACCTCCATGCATGCACTGTGGCAAGTGTGCTTACACCACACACACACACACACACACACACACTCACACACACACACACTCACACACACTCACACACACACACTCACACACACACTAAATAAATAAATATACAAATAAGAAACAGATTATAGAGTACTCCACTTAGAAATAAATTCCTTCTGACTAATCATTTTTCAAGAGTTCTAGACCAGACTCTGCAGAGATAGAAGAAATGAGGCAAACTTTTCTGGACCTGCATAGGATTAGACACATTGTGAAGACCTGCTCCAGGACAGCGTGCACTACATAGTTTTATCTTTCTAGGTGCTGTGTATCAGTTTCCTCTGAGATCGAAACATTATACCCTGGAAGCCCTTTAGGACAGATGGTAAGCAACTCAAAATAGCTTCAGGTAGTCCCTGAAACTAACCAGATTCACTAGGCCGCTCCCTCCAAAGAGTAAGCAAAAAGGACTACTGAGAGTCCCTCTCAGACAAGCTGAGACTGAAAGGAGACAAGCTACCTGGAAGAAGCTTAGACCAGCTGAGGTGGCGGGAAGGACATTCTCTACCCAGTTGAGGTCCCTGCAGACTGTGTAGTGTGCTCCAGGTCCCAGCTTTGTCTACTTTCACCAATGCTGAGGTAGACTTTGGTGATGCAGCTGTCCTCGAGTTTTTTCTGCTTCTGTAAGTGACCCTTCATCCATACTTCTGTAAGTAACCCCAATAAAAATCACTGATTCACCAGATTAGACTTCCGTAGTACTTTGATCTTTTCTGGCCTCCCTATCTGGGGTGAGGAGATGTGTGTGTGTGTGTGTTACATCTTCTCAGGAAAAGTATTGTCATATGACACTCTGAGAAGTCCTCAGATATCTGTAATGAGCTATGAGATATGAACTCAGTTTCAACTTTTTGGATTATTTGTGCAAACATCTAACTGAAATTTAAAGCCACTGTGAGAATTAGAATTCACAAAAATGACTTCTTAAAAGGCAAGAAAACAGGAAAACAAATATATTTCTACTTCATTTCTTCCTAACTTTAAGTTGCCCTTTAATAACTTGATTCAAATTTTGGACTCACTGGCTATGGCATTCTATGATTTATTAAAACAAAGGAAAACCAAAAGCAGAATGAAAACAACCCCAGTGACCTTGGTTTCTGCACGTTTGCTTAGAGAAGGAACTATGGGGAGTTTCTAACAACAGTTCCCATGTAGTTAAATTAAATGCAGCAAAACAGGAATTTGTAATTTGTTGAGACTGCCTCCAGCACTTGACTTTCAGCTATCACAGCTGAGGTCACCAAGCAATCTTCCAAAGGCAGTGCTTTTACAAGAGTTTGCTATTCGACCATCACAAGGCACTTTATTATTATTATTATTATTATTATTATTATTATTTTGCTTCAACTTACATAGTTTGAGGCTTTTGGTTTTTGTTTGTCTTTTTTTTTAATTAAATGACTCATTAAGTAGGAGTTTTCTAGTAATTGCTACATAGATTTTTTTTCTAGGCTAAAATTGTCTTCTAAGGAAAATATTTTGAATAAGAACACAAATATTTTCAGCTTTCTTAAATCTTACAAAACGTTACTATACCTGTAGTTCATCTACTGGAGCAAACGAATTTGCAGTAAGTTGCCAGAACAGCTCTGCTTTGCCAAACTTAAATGCTCAGTTGAAAGAAGAGATGTTGGTGGAGGATTTCCTAGACATGATACCCTATTTCTCAAGATCTAGATTTTACTTTTAGGTTTTAGAAACTCTATTGAAATGCACTCTTTGCTACTCTTGTGGCTCTTCCCATTACTGTCACAGGCCTGCAGCGCAGAGTCACACATAGTCTTAAGTACAGGGACTGTAAGAGAAGTGGCCTGAGGATCTCATAACTGTGTGTGTGGCGGGGGGCACGAGGCTGATGAAAGTACCACCTTTTTATCAACTGTGTCCTCATACCAGATACCTGCAGAAATTCATTGATGACACAAATAACTACACCACTATTTGAGTAACTTGTTTGTTTTGCAACCTTGTGGGTATCTTGAATTTTGTAAGTCATTGTGCTTCCTGTCATTGCTCTTTTGGTGGTTTGTAACTACAGTGATGACTCAGATGGTGTACATTTGTAAATTTTTACCTCAATTTGTTGTTTTGTGTGCTCTCGGCTTTTGTTTGACTGACGATTGCCTTTATTTGTGGTCTGCTGTACTACTCACATTTAATAAGTAACCTTCGATCTTCCTGAATAGAAAGAACAAAGGAAATACAGCCGTCATTTATGAGTACAGATCATAAAGATTGGTCTTCAGGTTAGAGAAAGCCCTAGATCATGAAGTCTAAAGATCATATGATTCCATTTGTTTCTGTCATAATTACAAGCCTTTCCTTCTTTACAGTAACTCCAAGTGTTAATTTATAAGAATAATGTTATGAGAAGACAGTTGAGTAAAAGAAAACAAAATGATGAGTTAAGACCGTAGCTAGGAAAGGAAGACCATGAAGGGAGAAAATGGGAGGGGAAAAAAGTGAGTCACAGTTTACACCCCCAAGATTTCGAGGAAGATGTGTTGGATGTTGGGAATTATGAAATACTTGTTGGTTCGTAGAGACTTCTGTCTGAGAACAGGAAGAGCAACTCTTTGTTGAAGGGATTAAACTGAATTTCTAGCTTTGGCCACAGTTTATCAGTGAGAAGTAAGTGTGTGTGTGTGTGTGTGTGTGTGTGTGTGTGTGTGTGTGTGCACGTGTGCGTGTGTGCTGGGCATCTTTCAGATCAAAGTAGGATGCCTGGGTCCTCTGTGGCCCTGGACAATAAGCAGACAGCAAATGATTCCTTACTGCTTGCGGGTGGGATTAGGTGTGAGCTGAGGACTGCGCTGGGATGGTTTGAGACTAAGGGAGACTTCGGCGCTAGAGCAAGAAAACTGTAAGCAGGAGGAGAAGCCATGCTTCTCCAAGAGTGAGAGATGAGACATATCTCCATAGGGAGAGTTGTTACATAGCAGTGGACCAGGGTAAAAGCAAGAGAAACCCTTGGACATGCATAGCACTTGCCTGAAATCAGCCTGACAAACTAGTCTGTTTGTGCCTGTCTGCCTGTGGATGTGTCCTGGCACGGGTCTCACCTCAGGAAAGATCTCCCATAGACTGCATGAGATCGTCTTTAGAATTGTCTCTGTACAGAACGGGGAGAGATAGCTGGCTCTATGAGTCTCCACTCTTAAGCACCTTCGGTTGTTTCTGGTGCTACATGCATCCTCTGGACATCTGTTCTGTTATCCCCTGCCTTCTTACTCAGCTAAGTGTCAGCTTCAGTGACTCCTTCAGAGAAGGTCAGGATTCTGAACCGCGTTGGATTAAAGCGTGCATAAGCTCCGAGGACTTATGTGCTTAAGATTCTGTGCTTACAAGTTGCCCCTGTCCAACCTAGGGAAAATAATACAAAACTACTGTTTGTTTCTTAGAAGAATATATAACAGGTTGCACATTTATTCGGAGTGGCTCTTTCTAGATTCTCCTCTGATTCGGATGCTCTCTCTATCTTTCCTGTATAAGTTATCTTAAATCCGTTCTAGTCTCCTTTCCTGAGGCTTTCTTTGAGGTTGTCCCAGGCAAGTAGTGAGGCTTCCCATCAGGTTGCTGTGCGCTGTCACCCGTTAAGTATCTCCATCGTTCTCAGTGTGTATCCTTGGACTCTGCACACAGGTAACCATGTGCATGCGTACTGTGAGCTCAGCTTCCTGTCTTCCTCCCTGAAAAGATTCTACGGAGCAGGAATTGTGTGACATTCATCAAGAGCTCAGATATTTGGCAGCTTTATGAAAAGAAAATAACTTTTAAGTGACCAGTGGAGAAGTCAAGAAGTCCTCTGAAATGGTAAACTGGATGTTCACACAGAGAATAAGAGAAGTTGGTGCACTAGGAAAGACCAGATGGAACAAGGCATCTTCTATAAGATATTAATTTGATGAAAGACTTCACAGATTTCTTTGTTCTTAAATTTTGTTACATATTCATTTACTCTTTCTCTCTCTGTGGTGTGTGTGTGTGTGTGTGTGTGTGTGTGCGCACCCACAAGTGGAGGTCAGAAGACACCTGGAGGGAGTCAGTTCTCCACTTGTAAAGTAGGCTCCAGATACTGAACTGAGATCCTGAGAGTTGACAGTAAGCATTTCCACCTGCTGAACCTTCCCACCAGCACTACAAATGACCTGTAACACTTCTGATTAGAGTGATTAGAGAAATTGGTTTCTCTTTAGATATTTACTAGTATAATATAATGGAAAGCTGTCATTGTAATCAGTCTATAATTGACACTTTCATAAGATTCATTTGTAAAATTCTTCTCTATTCTGTTCCAGTGTCGGGAATCCATGGTGGCTCTGCTCTATTCTGTTCCGGTGTTGGGATCCAGCCTCTCTCCACTGTGGTTCTACTTGTCATCACTTGCTCCCCCAACAAATGAATGCCGAGCATTTAGCAAATGCCGGTCATTGTACATTCCTCGGGTGAATAACCCCACTAACCTTGCTTTCAAGTTCATAGTTCAGGATCAGCGGGTTCTAAGTTGCAGTTAGGTAGAAGCAATAAGTTCTGTTGTACTGTTGCATGGTAGGGCGAGAATGAATAACAGTAATGTAAATTTCCAAACCCTTAAGAGAAATTTTTGGAGTTTTCACCTCATAGAAATGGTAGATTTGATCTGATTTAAACATTAGCCAATATATTCATGCATTAATATGTTATTTGGTACTTCAATTTGGACAGAAGGAAGACTCTTCTGTCCCTATTACATTGTCCCCACCTTTGGGAACCTGGGAAGTGTCTTTAAAAAAAAAATGTCCAAATTGTAGACATTCTGCTCTCCTTAGAGCCAGTCACTGAAAGGTCCACTTGCTTTAGTAACCAGGGAGATATACAGTCAAGGTGGTGACCACCCTGTTTGTCTGAATATAGCCATGCTTTTTTTTTTATTGTTAAAAGAAAAATTTACACTTACTCCCATTGTCCCAGGCCCTCCCGCTCCCCCACTACCTGCTTCCTTAAGAGGGGGCAGGGTACCCTGCCCTGTGGGAAGCCCAAGGCCCTCCTGCCTCCGTCCCGGCCTAAGAAGGTGTGCATCCATATAGACTAGGTTCCCAAAAAGCCAATACATGCAGAAGATATAGGTCCCCGTGCCATTGTCATTGTATAGCCATGCTTTTAACACATTTATTGAGCGCCTGCTGTTTGCTAGGAACTGCTTGCTGTGCCATAGTTCAAGAAGGATGAGGCAAGTGAGGCGTAGTGCCCGGGAGGACACAGTTGATTTCTGGGCACCGTTCCTATGCATCCCACATATGTACATCCTGCAGTTGAAATGGGCTCTAAAAGGCAACCTGCTCACTAGTAAGAGCGATGTTGGAATTTACTAACAAATTTGATATTTACCAGTGCAGAAGATGGGAGAAATCACTCTTTCAGAGTTCTGTCCAGACTTGAGACTGTGAAACCATGTCCAATTTAGTAAACTTCTTAGAAAAATTACATACTAAATCAGAAGCAGATATCATTAATTTACAATGAAAATGTCAGGAGTTGGGGGGCATCGTTAAACTCTTTCTCTCACTGTCACTGAGTAAAAACCCCACAAGCAGACCGGCTTCCCGATAGTGTCCTGAAGAGCATAGGCCTAGGCATAGAAGAAAACGTGTTGAGTCTTCTGTGTAGTGCTACCGTGTTACAGTACCAAACATCTCCAAACAAACTAGAGCTGGAAAACCTACATTTCTTCATTTTCTTCAGTGTACCAATTCAGGGCCTTGAGTTTCTTCCCCCCCCCAATATTTATATTTTTGTGGTCGGCCATATCTCTTTATCATGCTTCCTGTCATACTATCAGTCAATGGCAGACCATTTTTGTTTCTTTAAAATGGCTTTGAGCATCTACCTCAGTGTCGATTTTTATCTTGACATTCAAAAGGAAAACTTATACTTCCCCAACCCACACTTCTTCAGAGGTGTTTCTTTAAACTACATTCTTTTTTTTTTTTAATTTTTTAATGGTAAGTTCTCCTCAAAAGCAACCTTTATTTATTGTGTTCCTTGACAATTTCATATGTATGTATAGAACATTGTTGAGTCTCTTCTCCGTTCTGATCTCCTTCCTGACCCTATTTCCCCACATATTCCAGTCCCATCTCCCCATCTTTCCTTTTTATTTTGAGGCCTGTTGGTTTTAACTAGGACCATTAGGTTTAAAACTAACCACTGGAGCCTAGCATTGTGGGTACACAACAGAAGACAATGACTTCCCCTCCTCCAGAATGCATCATTAGCCAGTAGTTCAGCAGCGAGAGAAGCATGCTTGACGCATGCAGTCTTATGCGGGCCCTTTGCAGACAGCCACAGCTGCTGTGGAATCAAGGCTACATTGGCAGTCGCATCTCCAGAAGACAGATGTTCTAGCTTTCGTCCTATTTCTGTGATAAAGCCCTGTACAAAAACAACTTGGAGAGGAAAGGCTTTATTTGGCACACGTCTTGATCACGGTTGGTCATTCCGAGAAGTCAGGGTCGGAACTCAAACAGGAGCAGAAGTAGAAAGCACAGAGCAAATCTGCTTACTGGTTTTCTCTAAGGCTCACGTTCAACTACCTTTCCTGTTTGTTCTGGGTCCACCTTCCCAGGAATGGCACCAACAGTGGACTGGGCCCGCCCACATTAATTAACAATCCGGAAAATGCCACCCACATATGCCTACTGGCCACTCGGATGGAGGCATTTTCTTGGTTCGATTCTTTCAGCCCAAGTGACTCTAGTTTGTATCAACTTAACCGAAATTAACCAGCACAGTAGCGTTTCACCGCCCTTCTCTTATCTTCAGCTCCCACGTCATTTCTCGCTTCTGCAGTGATGCCTGAAACTTACAGGGGATGGGATAAATGTCCGTTTGGAGTTGAGCACTCAGCTAACACTTATTCTCAGCACGTTAAATGGTCATGTAGACACATTATATTCGCCACTGTTCATTGCAAAGCTTCTCCGATTAAGTCTAGGAGGAGTATTGTCCATGTGTATAAGCATGAATATTTAGAAAGTAGTTTGATGCTGTGTCAATTTAGCTAAACTACTCTTGAGGCCTAAGAGCGCCTCAGCCTTAAGGTTTTGACTGAGTGCCAGACATGAATTCTCCCCCTCATGGAACAGGTCTCAAATCCAATCAAAGAGTTGTGCAACTCATAGTTGGTTACACTCTTAAGAGTTATGCTCTATTGTACCAGTGGGCACATCTTGTCTGGCAAGTTGGTATTAGAGTCAATGAGGCTCACAGCTTGGTAAGATCTTTGATTACTTTTCATCCCAGCAGCCTGCATAGCACCTTCCACCACTGTGAAAGCTAGCCAGCAAGGAAGCAGCTTCCAGCTCAGTTCCAGTTTGATTTCTTTGCATCTTGAAAAGCAAGGTGTATGTTGTCTTCAGCAGTAGGATCTTAGCATCCAGTTCTGGTGGGCCACCAAGAGGAATAGCAAGGCCTTATAATATTTTGGGGTCTTTTATTTAAAGACAGGATCCCACTATGTAGCTCTGGGTGGATTCAAACCATCTTCCTTCTTCTGCTTCTGAATGCTAGGATTACAGGAATGCAACACCATGCTCAGCTCCATGTATAGTTTTCCCCGATGTACTATGCATCAGAAATATTACTAAAAATTTGGCTGTTGGATATTTTGATGTCATTTCTAATCTTACATTGGAAATGGAAGTTTTGAGGCACATGAAAATAGACTACACCAGTAGCATGCTTAAAATGAGAGCTTCCTAATGCCCAAGCCATTGACCAATTCAACAGGCTGGGCAAGATGACACACACCTGAAATTATACCACTCAGGAAGAAATTTTAAAGAAAATATGGCCTATGTAGAGAGTTCCAAGTCAGCCAGAACTATAAAACAAGAGTCGCAAAGAAAAGAAAACGTGATAATTCATAAATGCTTCAATCTACAGTGATATGCTGGTACAATCGTAGCACAACAGTTGTGGGAGTCACCTACTACTCTCTGGTTGGAGATGGAGCCCATGCCTGACAGACACCGGTCAGGCAGCCAATAATCTGAGACTAGATAGGCCGTGGATGTAGGGGGAAACCAAGTACTACTGTTCTGCCTGAGGAACACAGCAATAGCATGGCTCCTAATGACTTCTGCTGTGCTCATAGATCAGGGGCTTGTTCAGCCATCAGCAGGGAAGCTTCCTCCTGCCGTAGACGGAGCTGATATAGAGACCCGCAGCTGGACAATGTGCAGAGTGAGAGACTTTGGAACATCCAGTCCTAAATTCAAAGTCTTCATCAAACTCCTCATTTCAGGAATCAGGGAGTCATGTAGAAGAGTGGACAGGATTGTAAGAGCCAGTAGGGAAGGAAGACACCAAGGAAACAGCGTCTTCCAAACAGTAATAGTAGAACTGACATTCATGTGAACTCAGAGACTACGGCAGATGCACAGGGCCTGCACAGGTTCCAGCCAGAGGAGCTGCTGAGAGGGGAATTGGAAACTCGCCCCCATCTTTGATGAGAAGCTATCTTCAGTTGAAATCAATTACAGTGGAAAAATGTAGTTTTCTCCAGTGGAGTCTCACTGGGTCTATAAACCACACTTAAGGCAGGCCCTATGACCAGCAGTAGACGGCCAACACAAAACAACTCAATGGTATTTTTGGAGATGTTTTGACTCACAATGTTTTGTTTGGGAATTTTTTTTATCTTAGAGGCCTTTTACTTATGTATTATATTTTCTGATTTTGTGTTTTATGGGTTTTGTGTGTGCATGTGTGTGTTTCTCTTTTTCTTTTGCTTGTTTTATCCTGGTTTGGTTGTTTTTTTTTTTTTTAATTTCCTATCTGCTTTCTAAAGAGAAAGATGGCATGGAATTGGAAGAGAGGGAGGTGGGGGAATCTGGGAGATGAGGGGGAAATAAACTGTAAACAGAATGAATTGTATGAAAAAATTATTTTCAATAATTTTAATAATATTAAAGTTATATTATAAAATAATATTTATAAAATTATAAAAATTGTTTTCAATAATTATCAATAAAAGTCAAATGTCATATTAAAATATAAGAGATAAAAATGTTAATTCTATATTATCACTGCTATTTCATTAGCACAACAGAACTTAGAATGCAGACATCTCTGAAATAAGAGTCCGTGCGAGGCACATACACAAAACTAGCAGTATCCAGCTTCATTGTTTCCTTCAGACACTGCCAAGCAGAGTGATAGACAATGAACAGTCTATAGAGACCTTGCCACATGAATGCTGGCACAGTTCATTTTGTATTTAACGGTCAAATAGGAATCTGAGTGTTGCTTCAATGGTGTTTTTAGACAAGATCAACATTTTAATTGGTGGAATAAAGCAGGTTGCACTGTACAATTTGGATAAGCCTGTCCAATAAGTGTGAGACTTGCATAGAAGAAAATGGAAGGGAAAGACCTTGCAACGGGAGGAGGGAGTTCTCCAGCAGACTACCTTTGGAATTTATGGTATCATCTTTCTCCCTGCTGGCTGGTTCAAACTGTAGACTTGTACTTACCAGTCTCAAAAATCACATAAGCCAATCCTTTTTTTTTTTTTTGTTTTTGTTTTTTGAGACAGGGTTTCTCTGTGGCTTTGGAGCCTGCGCTGGAACTAGCTCTTGTAGACCAGGCTGGTCTCGAACTCACAAAGATCCGCCTGCCTCTGCCTCCCGAGTGCTGGGATTAAAGGCGAGCGCCACCACTGCCCGGCAAGCCAATCCTTTATAATAAATTTCTTTGGCTAAATGATAGATAGACAGACAGTAGATGATATGTAGATATACAAATGATAGATAATGGTTGGTGGATAGATAATAAATGATAGGTGATAGGAAGATGATTCATGCATTCCATTAGCTGTCCTCTGGAGAACCCTATATAATATGAATTGATTTCAAGATACAGATTTCAAGTAGAAAGAAGGAATATTCAAAATACCACAGAACTTTACAACACTGACAGACATTTTACATGAATGTGGTCTTTATCCCTCATGAATCATATTCCTAAAATAACATGCTTCTAAAAAATCACAGAGAGATGATTCGACTTGCTATATTTTTGTCTTGCAGAAAAGATCAAACGAAGAGGGTTTTAGCTTTGCCATAACCAGCTTCTTTCTGTGTCATTCTATGGGAAATTTAGACTTTACTTGTACTCATTTATGGGATGCAATTTATTACTTTATTCATTCAAAGCACATGCTAGACACTGCATTTAAGCCCTGACCCTATGAAACTTTGTTGGGAGATAGACAAGTGAAAACCATCGCCTGCTGTACTCGAGGCACACCCCAAGTTTAAAAGGCAGAAAGCATCAGTGTCTAACTCTATAGAAGAATAAGGAATAACAGAGCTCCCTGTAAGACAGGGTGCATATTGGATCGGCATAAAGGAACCTAACCTTTTTTTCCTGCTGCTTACTCTTCTCTGTCTGGTTCCAGAATTAATAACGATTTTACCTTAACACCCACAAGACACTTAAGTGTTCTTAGGCAATTTCATGTTTTCCTTCCTTCTCTTTTGCAGAGTCCTGGAAGGGACAGCACGAATAGCCCAATTGCACTTGCACCCTATGCTCTAACAAACTCTGGATTACTAATGTGTCTTTAATTCCAATAGCAAACTTGCAAAGAATAATTTACTTCTCCATTGGATTTCCACACTCAATCGTGGAGCATGAAATTGTAGCATTCTCCATGTTCTATGTGAAAGCACTGATTAGAAACCCTGCAAGACAGGGCAGTGAATGTGTGTAATCCCAGCACTCGGGAAGACCAAAGGTCATACTCTGCAGAACAGAGATCTTCATGTCATGATCAGAGCTCATGAGCGAGGGACACAGAACAGTGAGAACGAGGCAGTTTGTTGTAGAGCTGTGCAAAGAACAACCTTTGTCGTTCTGGACACAGGTCCCTTCTCCACTTCCTCATTGGCTGAGTAATAGGAGGGTTCAATCCCATGTGCCATCAAGGTCTTATTTCTTTGCCTGCTTACATTTATCTTTTTCTCAAAAACAAATGAAAGAAAACAAAAATCCATGGGTAGGTTCATCTCTACACTTTCTACACTGCCTGTTTTAAATCTTACCAGACACTTAACCTTCTGGTTAGAGTGAGCTGTTGCCACCATTCTGTGGATATGGATATGTGGATATGTCTTCTCCACACACAGTGTCTACACTGAGCTTCCGCTTTGGAATTTCCTGTAGGAGTTAGAACCCCAGATTCTCAGTCCCATCTTGTGCTGAGAAATATTTCTCAGAATTATTTTAAATAAATTTAAGAAGGAGGATGTATTTGTGTCTGAATTTCTAGGCATACAATAGCTTTCTTTAAAATGTTGGATAATTTTCCTCTTTATTAATCACCCTTTGTCCATTTTGTTGCTTTTGTTTTCTGTTTTGCTTGGTATTTTCAGACACAGCCTCACTTTGTGGGTTCAAACCTAATATCTTCTGCTTTAGCTTCCTGATTTCTGGTTTTGACAATGACAGGCACTTACAACCACACTCTGATTTCCATGTTCATTTTTTAAAATATTTCATTTAATATTTGTTAGTTATTTGTATTTGTGCATGTGTCTGTGGGTCTGTGTACATGGGAGTGCAGGTGCCCATGGAGAGTAGAAGAGGGTGTCAGATTCTCCAGAGCTGAACTTATAGGGAGTTGTGAGCAGCCACCTGATGTGGGGGATGGGCCGTGACCTCATGTCCCTTGAGTAAGCACTCACCCTTAACCACTTCATCCCCTCCATATTCTTTGTACCTTTGAAACTATACTTGTTGGTGTGTGCTGTCATACTAGCTACACAAAAAGGCCAAATCTTAAATTCTAATCGAGAGCCACCAAAATTCTCTTCTCATCCTGACCCAAAATTATTTGATATTTTTTAAAATGAAATTTAAGTCAGCAACTAAAATGGCAGTTTAAAAAATCATCCTAGCATAATATAAAGCAGAGATAAACCAATTTGATTCTTAGGCTGAAGAATAAAATTAGGAAATATGAAAGTCTAGACCTTTTCTATGATTAAGCTCTTCTTTTTCCACAGGAACTGATAACTTTGCCTGGACAGCAAGAGACAGTCTAGATTCCAACATTTAATAGTTTTAAATCTGAGCTGAGGTTGTCAGGCAGGATCCACTGGCATGACTTAGCATGATGCTTCAAACAGAGGAGAATACATGTGTTCAGGATCAAATCTGCAGTGGAACTGAGATGCAACACGGACAAGCACTACTAAAAATGCCTCAGATTCATTGCATTTGATTTGAATTAAGTTTTGATCATTGATCAGCCAGAAGTTTTTTAACTGTTGCCAAGCTTTTTGTAGCCATGAAGATCCACAGTTTCATCAGGGTGGGTGAGCTGGCTCAGTGGGTATGGGTACTTGAGGCCATATCTGAAGGCCCGTGGTGGAGAGCTGACTCCTGTGATGGATATTCCTGGTTGTAACTTGACTACATCTGAAATTAACTAAAACACAAGTGGCTGGGCACACCTGTGAGGGACTTTTTCTGGCTGGGCACACCTGTGAGGGACTTTTTCTTAATTAAAGCATTTGAAGTAGGAAGACCCCCCCCAACCCCAGTCCAGGTCTTTGAGGTGAGAAGATCCACTTTTAGCCTGGGCCACACCTTCTGTTGGCAGCCTATAAAAAGGACATGGAGAAAGGAAGCCTGCACTTTCTTTGCCTGCTTGCTCTCGATCGATTCCTTCATTGTTATTAAAGCCTACTTCTTCTGGGAATCTGGAGTATACTTGAAGACCAGCTGAGACATCTACCTTCATGGACTGAACAACTACTGGATTCTTGAAACTTCCATTTGTGGGCAGCCATTGGTGGGTTAGCTGGACCAAAAGCTTGTAAAACTTTTTCTTTCTTTCTCTCCTGGAACTCACACTGTAGATCAGACTGTCCTTGAACTCACGGAGATCTGCCTGCCTCTGGCTTCCGAGTGCTGGGATTAAAGGCGTGAGCCACTACTGCCCATTACTATACTCGTCATTATATATATATATATATACATATATATATATATCCACTCTATGTCTTCTGCTCTTCTAGAGAACCCAGCCTACTACAACTCCCATGAAAGCTTTACTCTGATCTCCACACACATGCCATGGCAAATGAATATATACACACATATAATAAACAAAGAAATAAAAACTAAAAAGCAATTACTTTATTTAAAAATGAGGCTAGAAAGAGAAAGTTTTTGTCTCTTCTTTAGGGCCATAAAAAGTGAGAACATTTTTTTCTCTACAATTAAATAGAGACTATTATCTGTATTTCCATTTTGCATCAAGATAAAAGAATTACTAAATATTAAAGATTATAGGTTTCTTCAAGCATCCTTATACTTCTTGGAATTCAACATTTTAATTAATTTATACCCTCTTCTTCACTTTCTCTCTCTGTGTGTTTTGTGCATATCCATGCATGTGAGGTCAGGAGACAACTTGGGGGAGTTGGTTCTCTCCTTCCACGATGTGGTTTCTGAGGATGGCACAAGCTCCTTTACCCAGTCAGCTATCTTGCATCCCTCCCTCTGTACCAGAGCTCTGACCTGAGGTTTTACATATGTATATATATATATATATATCCTGTTATATTACAAAACTTCAAAGCATTCATTATAAGCCAATAGGAACCAGGCTTTATTGAGTTCCTATTATATAATATCAAAGTGTGTATGCCATTTCTGATCCTTATTTTTAAAAAAGCCACTAGGTGCTTTAATGATAATTAACCCTTTTGCATCCTTTACAGTCACTACTGTAATGGCCCGTCGCCCCTACACAGAAGTTTAAGCTTTTCCCCAGATGTGTTCGGAGACGCGTAGAAAGAAACGAGCCTTTACACCATCACAGTTTAAAAGGCTCTCTTTATTCTTCAGCGAAGCCTTGCATTTACTCTATTTGCTTAAAGTTCCTTCTGCTGTCTAGGCTCTCTTATAAC
>JAQHUG010000277.1:2119542-2129911 GCA_028555095.1 Dicrostonyx torquatus | reverse complement strand
GAGGGCCTTGGGCTTCCCATAGGTCAGGGTATCCTGCCCCATCTTAAGGAAGAAGGGGGAGGGTGGTGGGGTAGTGGGGTAGCAGGAGGGCTGAGAACAAGGGGAGTAAATGTAAATTTTTCTTTTAACAATAATAATAAAAAAAGGAAAAAAAGAATATACAGCACATAGAAATGAAGATTAAAGCAAACAGCAGACACATACTGTGTTAGGGGAGAGTCCAGGCAGCTAATTATTAAAAAACACTATTTTTTTGATTTTATAATGTTTATTATGTTTCAGCTTTTCAAAATTTATAGTTTTAATTTATCTTTCTCATTATAAATAGTAATAGCAATACCTTTTCTACCTTTTTCAAACTTTGTGTCTACAGTCTGATGGTAGCCACTGTCCACTACGTCTGTCTGATCTATGTAGAGAAGCATGGAATCATTGCAATCAGAGTGGTGAGGTGGACTCTTGAGTTTGAAGGATGGGTAAGATTGAGAAATGATGTAGGCAGTGACATTAGCAAAGCTACAGAGGGTGGGAGGACCCTGAAGCAATGATGAGACAGGACATAGTTAAGAGTGAATCAAAGGGTTTATGTTGAGTGGGAAAGAAAATTTTAGGCTACCTTGGGTGGAAGGCTGGAGTGTCAGACTGAGGGAATTTAATTTCATCACAGTCACGGGAGAGTGCTTTGGACATCTGTTGCTTTGCCTACCCAGAATAGTTGCTCTATTCTGGAGCAGCACTCTTATGTTCTCTGGCAACCATGCTTTCCTATTCTTGCTCTGTGTAATTTGGGAGCACCCTTCTGACTCCTTGGTTACTCCCATGATTTGGGTCTTGTAAATCAGCAGTACTGGGAAGTCTGCTGGACAGGTGACAGAGTGTTCCCTTGAACAATGCTTCATTTCTACTGTGCCTGGTACATGTGATGGCTTAGGAAGAACCTATCTGAAGATGAAAGGAGGCTGATATTTGCCAGAACTGCTTGTCTATATGTCATTACTCCTACAAGCACTTATCCTTGACAGTTGGGTGTGTAGCAATACATTTCCCTTTTTTCTTTCTTATTTGTTGTTTTTCCAGTAGTAGAATTTGAACCCAGGCCTTGCACATGCTAGACAAGTATTCTACCACTAATCTACACTCCCAGCCATCAAACTGTGATTAAAAATTTGATCAATATAAGTAATACATGTTTGTGAGCAGGGTTTTATGAAGATGAATACAATGGCAGATGAAGCATAGAAAACAAGGTGGTGAAAGCATAGAAAACAAGGTGACCATAGAAACAGAAAGGAAAGAAAAAAGAAGAATGTTGAAGAATGAAGAGAACATTGTAGTGAGGAGCAGTGGCATGTAGTATAACCCCAGATACTTGGGAGATTCAAGCAGGAGGACCCCTGAGGTCAAGAGTTGGGGATCAGTATGGGCAACAAAGCAAAATACTGTCACAAATTTTAAATAAGAGGGGGTCTTAGTAGATAGAATGGGAAGAAGAAACAACACTCGGTAAGTGAGTGGTGGTGCCACTAATAATAATTTGTGAGTGGGAAAGGGTACCAGGTAATTAACAGTTCATTTGATGGAGGACCTTAGAGGCTGCACCTTTGTTGGGTAGGGTGCAATGCATCTTTTAGTGGTGTACCCACTAGTGCCCATGCTACAGTAAATAACCCATAACCTGCGGTGATATAAGCAAGTCTCATCACATGCATATATACACACACACACACAGAGAAGTTGGGAAGAGGAATGGGATCAGAAGAAAGATTGGGAGGGGTACATGAAGAGGTAATGGGGTAAATATGATCAAAATATAAAATATTTATGCATGAAATACAATAAAATTAATTATTATGAAGAATTAATATATGCTAGTAAAACTTAAAGGTGTTGTGTATTCTTACAAGGGTGAGAATTTAAGATGATAACAGGAAAATCAAATGGAAATATTTGGGAGATAGCTAAATGTAGAATAAAAGCTCAGAAGGCAACTCAGGATCCAAGTTCTAACATGTAATTGTGTAGCAAAAAAGGATGAGCGTCAATCCAAGTATGTGTGTGTGTGTGTGTTCAGGTGAACAACAGAGTGAAATGACAGGCAGTGCTATTTAGAGCAACAGGGTGAAGAAGAAACCATGCCTCTGTTAGACATCTGGTCTACCTTGAGTGATTCAGGAAGCCATCAGATTGGAACAGGCCAGTGAGTTAGTACAGTTGTTAAACACCATGGAGCTGGAGGTAAGCAGCTGGAATACTCAGATGTAGGTGAGATTTACCTCCAAGTGGATGTGGAGAGGAAAAGGGTGAGGAGCAAAGGAAAGAGGTGGAAAACCAATGAGAAACATCCCTTGGAATTCAAAGCTAGAGAATCTTTCAATTAGAAGGGTCGCCAAGGGTAAAGATGGCCATGAGGCAATGTGTGCACTGCAGGCATACCAGAACTCTACAAGTGGAAACAGGTTCCGTCTTCAGTAAAGGCAACATAGAAGAGGAAGCTGTGGGTGGAGACCAGTGGGACAGCTTAGCCTAGGCTTTTTGTTTTATTTCTGCATTGTAGGAGGTAGGTAAATGAGAGAGGTGTGTGTGGTTTAATGAAATAAGGAAGGAGGCAATACCAACAGGGTGGAGAATGCAGATGGCAAAGGTAGCAGCACTTTCCATATGAGCCTGGAAAGAAAAGGTGCAGAGAGCTGTGGGTAGCCTGAGGAAGAGCCAATGGTCGGCTAATATTTTCAGCACAGATAGGTAGTACCAGGAGGTGTCTGCTCCATTTGCCTGACTTTGGGAATCATATTACTGTGGGACATCCGAGTTACTTTTCTTCCTATAAGGCTTCATAGAAGATTGCATTTCTATAAACTGATGTTTGCACTAGAAAAAGAAAAAAGAAAAAGAAAAGAAAGGAAGGAAAGCAAGAAGGAAAGAAGCAAGAAAGCAGCATAAAAAGACCCAATCTGCTGTGAGCCTTAGCCACATAACTCTGAATGAAAATGTGGTGACTTCTGATGTAGGTGTGACAAGAAGAGCAGAAGGCAGTCCCATCACGGCATGCTATACACAATACAACCAGCATCACTTATGTAGAGCAAAAGTACAAACCCAATAAAAGGTGGAGTAAATTTCATAACGCGCTGTGAAATATGTACTCTCTTTTCTGGGAGGATCCCCAGGGAAGCCAGTTTTCAAGTTTGACAGGTGTGGCTTACTTCTGTGTGTAATAAAGTCACCTCAAAAAGAAGAAAGACCTGTTATGAGTCAGAAACACAGGCAGGAGGAAGTCTGCCCTTAATGTTCACTATCAGATCCAAATTCTTAGAGGCAGAACTGGAGAAGCCTGTTTTTGAAGGAGCACTAGCCTTGACTAATAGACAATGTTGCCTTCACTCCCCTCACCTCCCAATTATTCTTTAAGACAGTGACTTTTGCCCTGTGAAACATTAGCCACTACCAGTAGTGGAGAGGATGATGGCACCACCTTTTTTTCTGCTCTCCCCCTTTAATCAATCATTTGGTCATTTCCTGGCAATTCCTGTTCTTGGACATACTCCTTTTTAGATATATAGAAGGAAATAAGAAGGTGGTGTCAGGGCTAAGCAGGCTGGCGACAGATGTAGGGCAGGACTGCCTTATCCAGACCTCCATCTTTAAAGACAGTCACTTCAAAAAAGTGTGAGGCCAAGGAAACTGCAGAAAGCCAAGCTTATACTTGTAAGAGCATAAACAGGGTTGGGAGTAAATACCTATTTCTTGCAAACCAGAATTTCTGGAACCATCTCAAATGTCATGAACTCATAATGACACAACTGAATGAGAGTCTATGAGTATAACATGAAATTATCCACAGTCACAGGGTCCTAACAAGCAGGTGGATGACTTTTGGGAAGGGCCAGTTTTCCCTCTAGGATGTTTGAAACTGGAGACTCTTCATTTCATGAAATTGCTAGAGCATCACAGGCATTTAGAAAGTGTAGGGCATTTAAATCGCAATGCTAAACTTGCTTAGAGAGAAAGAGCAACCAAGAGAGGGGTTATTTTGGGTACTAACAACACTCTGCTATCATAGATCCAGCACAACAGAATATTCCCTCTTAGCATTACATCTCATGGTTTTTAACGTGATGAATCATCTTTTTTAAAAAATACAATCAAATTAGGTTAGATTTTGTAGGTGTTTGAGAGAGACAGGTTCTCAACATAGCTCAAGCTGGCCTCCAACTGACTGTGTAGCTGAGAATGACCTTGAACTTATGATTCTCCTGCTGGAATTACAGGCATATACCAGCATGCCCTGTTATATATGGCACTAAAAATTAAACTCAGGGTTTCCTTCATGCTAGGCAAGCACTCTGCAGGCTGAGCTACATCCAGAGCCCTAAGTTTCTTTACTGATTAGTTTCAGTGCTATTGTCAAATATGAAGAACAAAATAAATACCAAGAATGGACCCAGCAGCTCTACCTCTCTCTGTTCTCCTATACCCAATCCCTCAGATCATTAGCTGCAGCCTTCCTTTCCATTCTGCCCCTGCCCACATCTCCTGTGGATCCCACAGACCATCTCCTCCTAACCTCTCTCCCCTCTAATTGTCCTTGAATCCCAGCCACCAACACCAGTAGGCACTCCCTGTGAATATAGCAGGTGGGCAGACCAGTAAGAAGGCAGCACACAGCCATCACACTCTGAAAATCCAGAGAGGAAACAGAAACAAAGAAATAAATACCCACCCAACAAAGACAAACCCAGAAATCAGTACGTAGACCTACAATCACTCCAAACCCAGGTTCCTAGACACCAGCATAAGAACATGAACAATAACAACCAGGACAGCAAGATCCGAACATATCAACATAGCTAAAGTACAATAAAATGACCTTCAAACCAACTATGTGAAGATTGTAGAGATCCTTAAAGCAGAAATGAGTAAGTCCCTTAAATTTAAAAGAAATACAGGAAAGCACAAGCAATTGGAAGAAATTAATAAATCCCTCAAAGAAGGCCAAGAAAATAAAGTTGAGGGAAACAAGAAAACTGTTCAACACCTGAAAATGGAAACAGAAGCAATAAAGAATACACACCTGGGGGAATTCTGGAAATAAAATATTTAGAAATTTGTATAGGAACTACAGAGGCAGGCTTCATCAACAGAATCGAAGAGATGGAAGAGAGAATTTATGGTGTTGAAGATCAATAGAATAAATGGATACATCAGTCAAAGAAAATGTTAAATCTGAAAAATTACTGACAAAAGTATCCAGGATATCTGGTAAAATAAGAAAAGACCAAACTTAAGAATAATAGAAATAGGGTAAGGAGAAGAAACCCAGGTCTAAGGTACAGAAACTATTATAAATAAAACATAAGAAAATTTTTGTAACCTAAATAAGGAGATGAACACCAAAGTATTGGAAGCTTACAGAACACCTTATTGATTAAATAAGAAAAGAAAGTCCTCACCACATAGTAATAAAACCGCTAAACATAAAGAACAAGAAAATAATATTAAAAGCCACAGGGGATAAAGGCAGACCGATTAGAATTACACCAGACTTCTCAATGGAGAGTCTAAAAGCCTGGGCAGATAGTTGCAGACTCCAAGGGATCACATATGCCAGCCTCAAACTACTATAACCAGCAAAACTTTCACTCACCCAAGATGGAGAAAATAAGATATTCCGTGGTAAAGTTAAATTTAAAACTTCTATTTAACAAATCTAGCCCTAAAGAAAGTGTTAAACAGAAAATCCTAACATAAGGAGCTTAACTACATCCCTGAAAATACAGGAAATAAATAATCTCACATCAGCCAAACCAAAAGAAGAGCGGTAAGTATGAGTGCCTCCACATGCACATACACACAGACACACAGACACACACATCACTACCATTACCAACAGAACAGCAGAAATCAGCAATCACTGGTCATTGACAACTCTCAATATCAGAGGTCTCAATTTCCCAATAAAAAGGCATAGACTAACAGAATAGATGGGAAAATAGGATCTATCCTTCTGCTGCATCCAAGAAATCCCTCAGCATCAAGGTTGGACATTATCTCAGAGTGAAGGGTTAGAAAAATATATACCAAGCAAATAGATCTAAGAAGTCATTTTATTATCTGACAAAACACACTTCAGACCAAAACTAATCAAAAGACATAGGGAAGGACACTACACACTTATCAAAGGAAACATCCACCATGATGAATGACATTTCAGTTCTTAACATCTATGCCCCAAACACAGGGCTTAGTTTGTAAAAGAAACACTACAACAGTCAAATCACTTATTAACCCTCATACACTGATAGTGGGAGATTTCAATAGCCCACTTTCACCAGTGGACAGGTCATCCAGATAAAAACTTAACAGAGAAATTGTAGAGCTAATAGATGTGATAAGCCAAATGGACCTAACAGATACTTACAGAACATGTTCAACATCTTTAGCCATAAGGTTAATGCAAACCAAAACTACTCTGAGGTTTCATTTTATCCCTGTCAGAATAGCTAAGATCAATAACACAAGTGACAGCTTATGCAGGTAAGGGTATATAAGCAAGGGGAATACTTCTCCATTGCTGCTAGGAGTGCAAACTTGTACACCCTCTTTGGAAATCAATATGGGGCTTCCTCATTTCTCACTGTCCCACTACCTTCCAAAAGAACTGCAAGATGTAAGCATTCAATACATGGCCTTCAGAGAAACATTGAAGATACATCCCTTAAACAGCCTAGATGTTTAATCAAGAAGATCACAAGGTCAATGATTCCCTAGGTGAGTGGTTCCCAACCTTCCTAATGCATGACCCTTTAATGCAGTTCTTTTTTTTTTGGCATTTTTAATTTAGGTCTGTTTTATTTAAGTTTAATGTTAATTCCATGCTGTGTTTCAGTAAGAACAATACAGATGCTGCGTCTGTGGCTCCAGTCAGACATCCAGTAGTACAAATTAGCTTCAAGTTACACATACTGAACAAAAGAGGTTGAGCGAGCGGAAGAGGAGGAAGAGGGAAGGAGGCTAAGGAGCGAGGGAAAAGGAAGAGAGTTGAACACGCATGCAGGCTTCCATACCACCTTCAATGCTAACCTGCTTCAGAGGGGGAGGAGTCGGCAAGAATGAGCAGCCACGGATTGTTCAACTGTTACCAGCACCATGCCTTTCAGCAACACTTCAGCAGAGTTCCAAACACACTTGACAGCAAAACCATTATAACAAACTCCCCCAAAACATCTCAAGCTAATATCCAATTAAGTTTAAACATTGGTATAAAATTCAATTTAAACAATTAAAAAAAGGAAAAATGACAGCACATATGCCTCTATCGTGTGATTAATCTTTCTTAGATGCATCACCTAGAAGTCTAATGGCTTTCAAATGTCATTTCCATTTCTAATGATGATTTTGCCACATGTGGCTGGAGACAATACAGTAATGCTGAAAAAGCCTCTATGCAGTCCTGTTAGTGTCGTAAAGAACCTAAAAGCTGGGACCAGTAAAATCCACAGAAATTCACTCTTGCCTTTAAGAACTTCTGAAAACTGTTTGTTTTAAAAAAGGGGAGGGGAGAAAAAAAAGAGGAAGAAAGAAAAACAACAGGGCAGGAACCTAAATTCTGAGACCAAATGTGAAAGTCAAATTTGATGGTTCTCAGTGACAATGGGGAGCTTCCATGGGGAGGGTGATCAGAGATGTGTTCTCTTGTTGGCTTCAGTACGTCTCACTGATTTTCATCTTCCACATCCTGCAGCGCTTCTCTATTCTGCTCTTCACTATCGCCCTGCATGTCTGAGGTCCAAAGCGCCAGGTTATCACGTAGCAGCTGCATGATAAGTGTAGAGTCCTTATAGCTTTCTTCACTCAGCGTGTCCAGTTCTGCAATAGCATCATCAAAAGCTGCTTTTGCCAACCTGCAGGCACGGTCAGGGGAATTAAGAGTTTCATAGTAGAATACAGAAAAGTTCAGAGCAAGACCTAAACGAATGGGGTGCGTTGGAGGAAGTTCTGTCATGGCAATGTCACTAGCAGCTTTGTAAGCAACGAGGCTGTTTTCTGTGGCCTCCTTCCTGTCATTTCCTGTGGCAAATTCAGCCAGATACCTGTGGTAGTCCCCTTTCATTTTATAATAGAAAACCTTGGACTCGCCAGTGTTAGCTGCTGGAATGAGGTGTTTGTCCAGTACATCCAGAATGTCACAACAGATTAATTTGAGCTCAGTTTCAACCATTTGCCTGTACTCCCGAATCATCTTTAGTTTGTCCTCTCCTCCCTTGTTTTCTTCCTTCTGTTCAGTGCTGCTGATTATTCTCCAGGACGCTCTTCTGGCTCCAATCACATTTTTATATGCAACAGATAAAAGGTTTCGCTCTTCAACTGTCAGCTCCACATCCATTCCTGCTACTTTCTTCATTGATTCCACCATTTCGTCGTATCGCTCGGCCTGCTCTGCCAGCTTCGCCTAGTACACCAGATCCTCCCGATCATCCATAGCGGCAGCGGCTCCGGCAGGGTCTGCGCGACGGATGGAAGCGAATAGCGTCTCCGACACTCAGCTTCTCGCTCCACGTCCAAGCAGTAAAAATGGTGGCGCCTCAATCCCTAATGCAGTTCTTCATGTAGTGACCCCAACCAGAAAACTATTCTGTTGCTACTTCAAAACTGTAATTTTGCTATTGTTATGAATCATAATGTAAATATCTGATATGAGACCCTAAATGGGTCAGAACCCACAGGTTGAGAACCCCCACACTAGATGTAAAAGAAAGTTCAAGGCTATCCTGAGCAACTTAGCAATATCCTGTCTCAAAATAAAGCTTCCAAGAAAGGAAGGGCTGGGGAGGTGGCACAGCAGTTAAAAGTACTGGCTCCTCTTCCAAAGGGCTTAGGTTTGATTTCTAGCACCCGCACGTTAACTCACACCCACCTATAATTCCTGCTCCAGGGTGTGTAATGGCCTTTTCTAGCCTCTGTAGACATCAGACATGTATGTGGTCCACAGACATTCATGTAGGTAAAACATCCATATACATAAAATAAAACAAAATCTTTTTTTTTGGCTGGAGATGTGCAGTGGCAGTGTTTCAGCACAAGCAAGGCCCTGGGTCTAACAGCCAGGGCTTCATGCCTGAGCCAAACTGTATCCCTACTGTCTGTGGCTCTTTCTGTTCACTGCTGACCTCAAAAGGTTTGGAAGTAGCTGATTCTGCCTTGATTTCTTTCTTGGTCAGTGTTCAAAGCAGAAGCTAGAGGGAGTCCCTTTGGAGCAGATGGGATTTCACAGACAGAGGCAGGGCTTGTGGTTCTGGCTTTCTCTCCTGGGCCATTCCTCACACTGAGTACCATTCATACCACATGTGAAATAAGGACAGAAAGAGTACTCTTTTCTTAGGGAAAGCATAAAGATTGAATAAAACAATCTATAGTAAATCTGCTGCAGCATGACAAACACTCAATAGAGATCTGTTTCTAAACTTGCATTAAATGTGATTGTGAAGTGGTTTTCATTAGGAAGATAGTCTTGTTCACATATTGCCGTGTACCAAATATATCATCCCACGACCATCTGAATAGTACCGAATACCTGGCTCTTAAAAAACACATTGATTACTACTGTATATTACAACCCAGAAGAGAAATAAAAGACCAAATATTGACTGATAAATTGTTTCCCATCACCCATGTTGTGCTATAAAAGTAAATAAACTGGTCTATAGTTTATCAATTACAAATATATATATATATATGTATACATACATACACATATTCCAAGTCACTGTATTTGGGAGTTTAGTTTAGTGGTAGAATATATGTTTAGTCACAAGTTCATCTTCAGTATTCTCCCCAAAAGACAAAATACATTGGAATAAATTCTGCATAATTAATAAAGACAGAGTAAACATATAAACAAAAATGACCATAATGAGGCTAGAGAGATGGCTCAGCAGTTAAGAGCACTGACTGCTCTTCCACATGGTGGCACACAACCATCCGTAACCCTAGTTCCAGGAAATCTGATGCTCTTTTCTGGCTTCTGCAGGCACTATACATATGTGGTGCACAGATACACATGTGGACAAAACACCCATACACATAAAAATAAACAAATTTTCCACAAAAGCAGCAACAGAAAACAAATTTGGGTAGGTTTCTTTGTAGGTAGTGATGGCACAAAGAACCAAAGAAATAATTTGTAAAAGTCAATGTAAGTGCAGATGCAAACAGCACAGGAAGAAATAGCAGCAGGCCAGTCATGCCCAGGAAGGAATAGCAGTAGGCCAGCCACGCCCAGGAAGGAATAGCAGTAGGCCAGCCATGCCCAGGAAGGAATAGCAGCAGGCCAGTCATGACCAGGAAGGAATAGCAGTAGGCCAGCTATGCC
>JAQHUG010000277.1:2088118-2100919 GCA_028555095.1 Dicrostonyx torquatus | reverse complement strand
TTGGCCTGTGACCACACCCTGCTACCACCCCCAAGGGGGCAGGGTTACCCATTATTCAGGAGATGTATAAATATTGGGAACCCAGGCAGGGAGCTCTCTCTCTGCGTGGATCGCCGACCTGTCTGGTTTGTCTGCATCTACAGAGGAGCCCTTTCCGGTATTGTACCTGTGCCCTTTCCCAAATAAATCTCTACACTATCTCTACAGATGAAGATGACAGTCCCACCAAATTGTCATCCAGTTATCTGGTGTGCAAGCACAGAATTCTCAACTGTTCCCAGGGCTTCTGTTCAACAGGAATGGATCTGTTGAGCTTAGGAAGGGACCTGGCCAGAGTCCATCATCTTGGCCAGTATTTAGTTAAAGCTTGCTACAAATTTGGCTCAAAGATTGTGGTAGTGGTCTTATTCTTGACTGGTGGTATTAACAGAGTTTCAATGTGTCTTTTTCTATGTTTTGTGCTAATGATACATTTTAATTATTTTTTCCTCCTACAGGTAATATGTTATTGGTTCTTTCTTTCTTTATTTTTTATTTTATTTCATTTTTGCCTTTGACATAAATTTCTTTATGAGATTACTTAGCTTTAGGTCTGTGTATATCTCCAAATTTGGGGAGTGTTTATACATTTTATTCTTTGGTACTACTTCCGCCTCACTATCTCTCCTCCTGGCCCTGTTAGGCAGCCAGTTTGATACTTACATGATGTGGGAATATCAGATTTGGGCACTCTCTTTATAATCAACATCTTGTAAAAACCAAAGACAGGAGTCCAGGGGAAGCCAAAGAGAGTTCCTGGTAACAATACTTTCTGTATGTCAAACATCATATTATTAGTTTTTTAAAAAATTGATTATGGTCAGACATGGTGGAACATGCCTTTAGCACTAGAACTCAAGAAGCAGAGGCATACCCAGGTGGCAGTGACGCACACCTTTAATCTGAGCACTCAGGAGGCAGAGGCAGGCAGATCTCTGTGAGTTCAAGGCCAACCTGGTCTACAGAGTGAGTTCCAGTACAGCCAGAGCCACACAGCCAAACTTTTTCTTGAAAAACCAAAAACCAAAACCAAAACCAGAAAAAAAAAGAAGGAAGGAAGAAAGAAAGAATGCAAGGAAGGAAGAGAGAAAGAAAGGTAGAAACGGAAAGGAAAAAAGAGGCAGAGGCAAGCAGATCTCTGAGTGTAAGTCCAGTCAGGTCTATATAAAGGATTTCAGATTGAACAGGGCTACACAGTGAGACCGTGTCACAAAAATAATGTACTTGTGACCACTGTGAGGTAAACACTACTTCCTTCATTGCTCCCACTTTACAGAAGGGCTCGTGAACACTTGAATTTGGACTGGTTTGCAAAGCTGGCTACACACCCAGGCAATAGTAACAGTGTAGGCTTTTTCTATAAAGATTGCCTCAATCACCAACTAAAAGAAAAAAAATATGTTAAAGACTCCATTCTAATTAAAAGATCAGGACTGTATCTAGGTACTTATGACTCCCTCGTACACTATGGAAATCTGGGTGGTGCCTTTTCTCATGACATCTGAGAGCACACCCATGCGGACTTTGAAAATGCTGGATGATCTCATCTTCAACACTACTGACAATCGAGTTTCCAAGTAATCTTGTCTCTCACTTTTTATGTTTCATTTATAATTAGATTTAAAAAATGTTTGTGATGCTTAATATTCCACCTTGTCTATTTCAAAGTGATAAAATAATACTAATTTTGGTTTTAATGAAGTTACAAACGATGATATGCTATCCTTTCATTTAATCAAGTTTTTGTTGTCGCTATGACTGTTTACTTACCCTAAACCTCTAGCTTATTCAAACTCATGTTTAAAAGATTCAAGGGTTTTCACTGTCTCTCTGTGTGTATGTATGTGTATATATATATATATATATTTTAATTATCCAGTATAATTTTTATAGTTTTTAAATTAAACTTTAATTCCATTTACTCTAGCTAGAGATCCCCAATGATTTGGGTTGAATCTTATCCAAAAAATATAAAAGACATCAGCCTCTAACAACAACATACATGATATTTTTTACCGTGTGGACTGATGTTTCTTGATTTAATTAGTATCTAAAGTGTCCTATAGTACAATCAGCATGGATTAAAAATTAATTAAACAATATTTTTGTTTTGTTAATAAAAAAGGGACTACAGTGACTCCTTCTATTGTCCATTTCTAACAACTTAAATATAAGTAAGATAGTGCATAAGGTACAATTAATTGTAAATACAGGGGGAGTCAAATAGCCAATCTAGTTTTTAAAATATGTAAAATTTGCCTGAACTATCCAAACGATTCCGTTCTTGGTTATTTGATGCTCAATCTAGTATTCCTAATATATGTAACATATAAATGTTATGTCAGATGCAGAGGACACCCAAACCAAGTCAGATCCAGATTAGGATGGCTAATAGTTCTGATATGATCCAAGAGTTTCTTTTCCAGTGGTCTTTTCAAAGCTCTTCCTGTCCTGTCTCCTGAAGACCGCTCTCCTGCTCACTGCTCAGCCTTGTCTACATCTGATGATCCTAGGAAAGAGCTTCCTAGCTATGGCTGCAGGGTTAGAAAACACACAGAGAGAGATCACATACTGAATTTAAATTATAATTAGCTGAAATTTTATTTTAAGCTGCGGCTGTTCTCAGTTCCTGTGGTCAGATTTGGAACTGAAGCCCAGGTAAAGGGGAAGGCCACTCTAAAAGGCAAAGGCCACACTTGACTATTGCAGACATGCTTCCGCGGGTGTGAGAGAGCATCTCGGTCATTTGCTTTCCTGGAATTCTTGGTATTGTCTTAACAGCCTCATGCTGCTCATATGGTTGGCCTCCTACCTAACGTTGTCAGGAATTCACTGGAGAAGATGCTTGGACATGGGCTTAGGCCTATAGAAAATCTTCATTAGCTGGGTGGCAACTACAATGGGACCCCGAACACCCAGTGTAGCCCCAGGTCTTTCTCACAGTGAGCTTTTAAGCACAAAAACCATGCCCTGGGTTGACACACTTCAGTTAACAAGAACAGTTAGCCAAAAACATAAAAAGAGAGGCCAAAAAGGAAAGTTGGAACATTTAAAGGGTTTTCCAGAACTATAGACTTATTGAAAACTTTCAAGGGCCTGCCTTAAAAGTCTTTACTCAGCATTCAAAAAGAGAAGCCATAATACATAGGAACTAAAGTCTGAAGAATCTTCTCACACATGTTCTTTCTATTCGTGTGCTCTTTATTTTTCTCTCTTTATTCTACTGCCGCTACACTAATTCTTTTGTTCTAATTTTTTATAATTTCTTTTCTCTGATTCTCTGTCTCAATTCTAATTCCAATTCTCTGTTACAATGCCCAGTTCCAACTTATTCTTGTTCTAATTACTCTACACTCTTTTTTCTTCTTTTATTTCTCCATCTTAATTCTTCTCAATCTATTTCTTGTACGTTTTATATCTACCTATCTCTATCATCTATCTATCTATCTATCTATCTATCTATCTATCTATCTATCTATCTATCTATCTATCTAGATAACCAGTCATTAGCAACTTGTTAGTAATAAAAAAACCTGCAAGGATAATTCTCATGGACACAGGCCTTCTATGAAGATATATAATCAAACTTATTAGCTACTTTGTAGCAAACCGCAGCAGCAGTTGTGAAGAGGTCCCTGCAGTCTTTGAAAAGGGTTGCTACAGGTTACAAAGGGAGAAAACTAAACCATTGAGAGAGCAAAGGAAAAGGCAAAGAAAGTGCATTGTTTTGCATCTCTTAAGTGTGATTAATAATATCTGGACATGGTTATTCAGTTAGGTCTCTTGAAGGACTAAGATAGAGCAAGGACAGACACCTGCAATGCTGCGCTAATTTATCATAAATCCTCAGAGGGGCTTAGGTCCTACAAGGTCAGACACCTGCAATTTCATAAGTAAAACCTGTTGAAGTTCCATTTGTGATCTGTCCAGAGGGAAGCGTGTCTGCCTAACTTGCTCTGTCAGTAAAGCTAATGATAGAGAACAGAGTTCCGTAAAGTGGAAAACATAGTACAGAGAGAAGTCATCCCTTTGACTATCCACAGATATATGTGCCCATAAGACTGAGATGGAATCATGAACATGCATGGTAATGGGGAAATATCATAGCTGTTACAAGCGAAATCACAGATGAAAGCAACAGTTTCTAGAGTCAGTGGCCCTGCTGGCTCTGCCAGGCAGGGTTTCTCCATCTGAGAATAATTTCTTGGGTGGGTTGAAATCTGAATTGTCAATTGCTATTAAGTTGTAATTGCATCATGGCACACAATAACTCATGATAAACTCTCCTGCCAGACTTTGATGGATTAGATCTTTGTTTTCGTTTTGACTGCTGGTGGTGTCTGTGTGCCTGAATGGTACTTCCATCATGGAGTCAGCTGTACTAAGATCTGAGTGCCTATTAAGGTCTTGGGTTACGCTAAGGAATTTTTCTTAGCTAACACACTCAGAGGGGTCATAAGTAATATGTTATCCCCTCTATGTACAAAATGTAGTACAAAATGTACAAAATAGTTCCTGCTTGGTCAACAGGGGGAACTGGGAGAACTGTGAATGAAAATTTCTGGAAAGGAACTGTGTTCACAGAGACTAATTTACTGATGAGAGGTCCTGAACTGTGGAGATACGGAGGCTGCAAGCCCTATATTATCTCAGGTTATCTTCAAGTCCCCGAATCCCCATTCTTTGCCCACCTCCTTGTCAGAACTGACATCTTGTGATTAAAGGATTAAAACCCTTTTAATATCTATTAACTTAGTAGAGCATTAGCTTCCACCCAGCCCAAAGCCAAAAGTGTCATCAGATAGTGTCTTCTGCCTGTAGAAGATCTTCCCCCTCTTGCTGTAATGGCCTCTTCGATGCCTTCATCAATGTGTTTTAAACTTGTCTAGGCTTATGCCTCTCTTTTTTCTGTAAAACTGTAAGACTTCATGAAACTGCTTCCACGTTGGAACATGGAGTTGGGGTAATCTAAATCTGGGTTGCTAGGCCATGGCCACCCAAAATGACTCTGACATAAACTATCTCTTAAATTTTGCCTTTAAGGTTGAAAGGTGTGTGTGTGTGTGTGTGCGCGCGCGTGCATGTTAAGTATTCAGTAATCATTATTCTGTGAAGATGTTCCTTCCTTCACTGGTAAACTTCAGTTTCTCCCCTTCTCCAGTATAGGATTCCCCAGGAAACTGTAACTCTTTGAGGTCCCCCTTTCAATAAAGACAAAGAGAGAGGTACACTGTGTCTTTAGACTATCATTCCCCCTCCTCCTTCCAGTTACATTACAATTCCTCTCCACACTGTGGAAACACAGTAACCTTTTTAGTGACCTAAGCCATACGTAGGGCATGTCCAGGTTTTGCTAACCATCTGCCCTTTGAAGAAATGCTCAGGATCACTTGGGCTTTGCAGTTACCTTGCTGGGGAAGTTTCCTTAGGAAATGCTACTCTCAACCTTCATATGCATCTGTTACCCACAGCACTAGGCAGATATGTTTTCTAGAACACACACAGGGAGTACAAAGTCCCAGGGTTATTTTATTAACTTAGAATTGAACTTGTCCCATGGTCCATTTCCTGTCACCTGATCTGTATTATGAGAAGGGATTGTGTGATGAGAAGAGCAGAGCTATGGGCTTCTCAGAGAGTTGAACTTCATTTTCTTTTAAATAGATCTTCTATCTACCATCTATCTATCTATCTATCTATCTATCTATCTATCTATCTATCTATCATCTATCTATCTATCTATCTTCTATCTATCTATCTATCTATCTATCTATCTATCTATCTATCTATCTATCTATCATCTATCTTCTATCTATCTATCTATCTTCTATCTATCACCTATCTATCTGTCTGTCTATCTGTCTATCTATCTATCATCTATTTGTCTGTCTATCTATCTATCATCTGTCTATCTATCTAGCATCTGTCTACGCATATATAGGTATATATAGGTAATTAGAAATTATTTTATGTATATGACTATTTTGCTTCTCTATACCTCTGTACACTATGTACATGGCAGTGCCCTTGGAGGTCAGAAGAGGCAATCAGATCTCCTGAATTTGGAGTGATGGACAGATGTGAAGAACCATATGGGTGCTGGAAATTGAACCTAGGCCCTCTACAAGAACAGCAAGCACTCTTAACCATGGAAGCCATCTCTCCAACCCCAAGAATTTTGGTAATCTTTAAAGTTATTTTCAATGGATTGTTAAGGAAATTAATGAGGTATTTAGGTGGTTTCTTAGATATACCTGACAGAATTAAAGTTAGTAAGACAAAAGTCTAGACCATGAGACTTCAGGAAGTTAGAATATCTTCACTACCAACAAAGCTAATAGTCTAGTCTGCAATTCCCAGAACATATCTGGGCAAAATTGCCATTTCAACATAAACTAGCTATACAAGAAAAAAACTGTTATCTCTGTGTCGGTAGCCTCTACTACAAATATTAATTGTGTTGGAATTCCTGCTACTCAGCTAGTGAGATGCTTCAACTAGACTCCAGGGTGAGGAATTCTCTTCCTTCCCATGTCCATATGTCCGTGTGTGTGTGTGTGTGTGTGTATCCTACCTCAGCTTCTTTCTTTTAAAAAAATAGATTAGTACTATTAAAAGGCATATAAAATAATCTTTTAAACATGTAGCATTGAGGCAGTTTTGTGTGTGTACATATTACTTTGCAATAGAGCTCTAATGATGAACCACTTAATACAGTTCTAGATAAATGTTACAATGTCAGTAAGGGAAGAAGAAAGTACCTGAAATGTTGGGAACTTGGTTAACCAGAAAATGTTGTTAGGGAATCTGAGAAATTTAAGTTGTGATATTGGAAATTTTGGAAGTTAATCATAGAAAATGTGGCAAGCTGAACTCTGGGGATTTCATAGTGGCATCTAGCCTAGAGTATTATACGTCATTGTTTTCATTAGGTTTTAAGTTTGATGCCTTTCCTATATTTTATTGCTTCCAATGCATTCCAATCTAATGATGAAATAAAGGAAACAGATGGAAGTTCTCAGATCAAAATGGAGTCAATTGTGTCAACTAATAGAAAGTAAATGGTGGAACTAGAGAGGTGGCTCAGTAGTTAAGAGAGCCTACTGCTCTCTCAGAGGACCTGAGTTCAGTTACCAGCGCCATATCAGGTGGCTCTCAATCATCTATAAGTCTAGTCCAGGGAACTGATGGCTCTGGCCTCTTCAGGCATCTCTATTCATGTGGTACACATAAAACCCAAGTGGATGCATATACATAGACATAAGAATATTTGAAAAAAGAACAAAAGGGTAGGTAAAGCTGGGGGTGATGAAGAAAGAGCTCTTACGCTTGATGGCCTCATGTTGACAGCCACAAACCACACCCACAGAGTCCTACAGCCTTGTTCGGAAAGTGGTTCTCCAGAAGCATATGACGATTATCCTCTCAGACCTCAGGCCAGTGTCGCTCTTCCCTTTTACACACTGTTGTCAATGGCTATTGATTCTAAACAGCATGTTTAGTTCTGCTTACTTTGGTTTCCTCTCCTGTACTTTCCTCGCTCCGTTAGTGAAAAGACAAATAATTCTTCCCTTCCTGTCACATGTTTTGAGAGGCCGTGTGTTTGTGTGGTTAGAAACTGGGGCTCTCATTGAGTGTGATGGTACACTGTGTACACACAGTAATCAAGATGTTAAGGTAGGAAGGATGGCAGGGACAGACAAGCCCAGGATACCTAGGAGGATATCAAAGTCTCTCTTTCACTCTCTCCTCTCATCTTTCCTTCCCTGTTTGCACCCCCCCCACACACAAAGAACTGAACTGTGAAGTAATGCAGATTTATAGTCAACTATTCTATATGATCTTGGACAAGTTAGTTAGATTCCTTAGCACAAGCTCCCTCCCTCCTTTACTCCCTCTCTTGGGCAGGATCTCATATAGTCCAGGCTAGCCTTACTAATGTGGACTGAGGATGACCTTAAACTTCTGATGTTTCTGCCTCTGCCTCTTCAGTGGTGAACACTGCCATGCTGGATTTATGTGGTGCCATGCATCAATCCTAAAACCCCGTATTTGCAAGGCAAGTATGCTACCACCTGAGCTACAGGCTTTTGCTGCTGCTGCTGCTGCTCCCTTTCTTCCTTTCCATTTGTTTTTAGCATAACAGAAAAACAGCATAGCTTCCTGGAAGAAGCTGAGCACTTTTGCTGAAATTGTACTGGTGAACTGGTAGGTGACTTTAATATATGTATATATATACATATATATAATCATAAAATAATTATGTCATTTCCCTTTTCTCCCCCCAAATCCAATGTACTCCCCCACCCTCAGTTTTGCTTTCCTTTAAATTCATGGCCTATTTCTCTTTAATTGCTGTTACACATTTATATATATAAATTTATATTCCTAAATACATAAATACAACCTGCTCAGTCCTTATAATGTTCCTTGCATGCACGTGTTTTCAGGACTGACCATTTAGCATTGGATAACCAGTGGTGTGCTCTTCCCCAGGGAAGAGCTTCTCCTGACTTCAGCATCTCTCAGCCGCCTATAGTTCTTTAGGGTTGAGACCACCTGACCTCTCCCCTGGAAGATGATTTTTGGACACATTTGTAATGGGATGTTCCTGGTCTTACCCACACCAAAGAGAATTCTAGACATAGAAGGCACAAAAGCCTCAGAGAAGCTACTAACAGCTGAGGCTCCTCTGGGCTGGCCCAGTACCTTAGAAGGATTGTTGGATGCCCAGACTTGCTGGTCAGCTAAACATCTGTCCAAAGCGCCTCCTTCAGTTTCTTGCCTGCGGTGGTTACAGGTGTGAGCCCCAGTCCCTAACCAAGAAACACACGTCTTCTCAAAGCCTTGCCTAATTAGAAATATACATTAAAGCATCCTTTGGTGCCACCTTATGATAAGTGGAAGGAATTGCACCTGCTTGAACTGGCTTCATTGTTAAACTCTCCATTATTTGAAAACGTTTTGTGTGTGTATCATTGAACATTAATCTCTTTTTTCAAATTTAATTTGATAAAAGTAACAAATATATTGGATAACATTAAAATGGATGTTTCAATTAAATAATTGGTTGGATAAATGTTTGTAAATTTTTTTTTGTATAATTTGTATTAGGTTTCACCTTTTTGTATCATGAGGATATCCCAAAACTAGTTTGGAATAAAGCACATGAAAACCACTTTGTATTAAGAACAATTGGCAGGAAAGCCTGAAAACCATGAATAAATCAAAGGAAGCAGAGTGGACAGCTGCTAACATCTATAACCATCAATATTTAAAAGATCTTACTCATGTGCCAAGCCCTCATTTAATCCCCTCACCACCCTAAGAAGTTAGTATGTAACTACCTCCATCTTAAAGACTGGGGAATAGAGGCAGAGAGATTTAGGACTTGCTTAAGGTTTCACTATTAACTGCATAGCCAAGCCAAAGCCTGAATTGTGAACCCATGCCTTTGGTTGCAGTGTCTACTGTCAATGGGTATGACCGTCTTGAACATGAAGACACTAGAAGGAATGGCATATATTTATTGAGCAATTACTATGTGGAGTAAGTGGTCACATGTTTCATCTGATTTAACATTCACACTGACTTTAGGAGGAACATATGGTCTTATTTAAAATCAGAAACCTAGTGTGTTAAGGAAGGTAGCTAACTTGTCCAAGACCAGAGAGAATAGTTGACTCCAGGCCTGCATTACTTCACAGCCCAGTTCTTTATGTGGACAAACTGGGGAAGAAACGGAGATGAGAGGAGAGAAGAGAGGGGAGGTAAGGGGGGCTTTGATATCCTGCCAGGTAGCCTGGGCTTGTCTGTCCCTTGCCATCATTCTACCTTAGCAACCTGGCAGCTATGGGTACAGAGTGTACCATCACGCTCAATGAGAGCTCCAGTTCCTAAACACACAAACACATGGCCTCTCAAAACATGTGACAAGAAGAAAAAATTACTAGTCTTTTCACTAAAATGGTTGGAACCAAAGTGTTTTAGATTTCATATTCTTTTTTGTATTGGACTTTTTTGTATTTTGGACTATTTGCAAATAAGTAATGGTATATCTAATTTATTTTATATGTACCTCATATATAGTCTGAAAGTAATTTTAGATAATTTAAAAACTACGGTACAAAAATTTGAATAAACATGGATTTTTTTTGCCTTCATGAAAGAGACACGCAGATGGATAATTATTACATAATTTATAATAAAGATAGTTTACATAGTTTTATGACCTCACTGTGAGCACCATGGCTGGCTTAGAATTTATGATGCTGACGATGCTAACATCAAACTTGTGGGAATTCTCTTGACTTTGTCTCATAAGCACTGGAATTACAGGTATATTCCATTGTGCCTGGTGTTTACAATACTCTTTAAACTGTGGTGTGTGAGTGTGTGTGTCCCTGAGGAGATCAGAAGAGGACATTAGAGTCTCTGAAGTTACAGGACATTGCCACTGGTCTGATGTGTGCTGTGGAAACTGAACTCAGGTCTTGTAAAAGAGCAGCAGGTACTCCTAGCTGCTGAGATATCTCTCCAGCCCAATATATCTTTTTAAATGTAGTTGTGTGTGTGTGTGTTTTCTGTGATCTGCTACGTGGGCTCTGATGTGAAATTTTCTACTGCGGTACCGTGCCAAGGTTCAAAATGTTTCAGATTTTTAAACATAAGATTTTTGGGCTGGACATGCCCAACTTGTTGTATGTATGCAACATAATAATGATGCATGGTTTTTAGATTATTGTATAATAATAATACATGGTTTTTAGATCAAGGAGACTTTTCTAATCCCAGACGGGTGGGTTCCAGATAGTCAAGGGTCACTGAAAGTCAGCCTGAGAGAGTGGCTTCCAAGTTTGTTGTCTCCCAGTGGGTGATTAGTTATTAAAGACATGGGAGCCAGCAAAGAGGAAGCCGACTTTAGTAAGTAAAATTAAGAAGAGGGAGTAAAGGGAGAGAAACTCCTGAAAGTGCAAGGATTTCTCAAGGGAAAAACTTGACAGCAATATTGAACTGTCTCTGTGTGGGCTTTTATAAGAATTATGGGAATTTTTCACTTCCTCTTTAAGGGTCTCTATCATCTTCATAAAGTTACATTTAAGATTTTTTTCTTCTGCTTCTTCTGGATTAGGATAACCAAGTCTTCCTACTGTATGATCACTGGGTTCTGGCATTATCATGTTGCTTTTTAGGTTGTTGAATGAATTTTTGCACTGGTGCCTACCCATCTCTTCTTCCAGTTGGTGCCAGCAGTGTCTTTGCCTCTTGGTCCAATCCTTGCAGTGGCTGTCTGTGTCTTAGGGAGCTGCTCTTAGTCTACTCCGTGCAGTTGCTGTCTGTGTGTGTCTCAGGGAGCCGCTGAGGTCTCTCTTGTCCCATTCTCTCCGGTCAGTCTGTGCCATTGCAGCCTATGCTTCAGGGCTCCTCTGAGATCTCAGGGGATGGGTGGGTTTGGGGGCAGAGTGGGCCTTGTAGATTGCAGGGTCCAATTGATGCAGGGTGTTGAAGCAGTCTGTCTGCAGGAAGCTTGCCTTCTGGCTCACTAGAGGAGAGAATACGAGTAAAGAGGTCAAGACCGTGATGGGGATACCCACTGAAACAGCTTACCTGAGCGAATGGAAGCCTTCCAACGCTGGTCTGACAGCTAGGGAACCAATCTAGGCCCTCGGACTGTGAGTTACAGTGAGGCCACTGGGAGTGAGACCGGGATTTATACATACTGTTTGTTCTGGCTTTTAGAATCCATCTCTCTGGAGGGATACCTTGCTCAGTCTAGATACAGTGGGGAGGGCCTTGGTCCTGCCTCAAAGCAATGTGTTAGACTTTGTTGACTCCCCATGGGAATCCTTATCTTCTCTGAGGAGTGGATGGGGGGTGGAATGGGGAGGAAAGGTGGAGGAAGCAGGAGGAGGGGAGGGAGTAGGAAACAGATTTGGCATGTAAAATGAGAAAAGATATATTTTTCTTTTTTTATTGATTTTATTGAGCTATACATTTTTCTCTGCTCCCTTCCCTGCCTCTCCCCTCCATTTCAACATTCTCCCATGGTCCCGATGCTCCCAATTTATTCAGGAGATCTTGTCTTTTTCTACTTCCCATGTAGATTAGATCCATATATGTCTCTCTTAGGGTCCTCATTGTTGTCTAGGTTCTCTGGAACTGTGAATTGTATGCTGGTTTTCTTTGTTTAAATCTAAAAGCCACTTATAAGTGAGTACATATAATATTTGTCTTTCTGGATTTGGGTTACCTCACTCAATATGATGTTTTTTAAATCCATCCATTTGCCTGCAAATTTCACAATGTCATTATTTTTTTCTGCTGTGTAGTACTCCATTGTGTAAATGTACCACATTTTCCTTATTCATTCTTCAGTCAAGGGGCATTTAGGTTGTTTCCAGGTTCTTGTTATGACAAACAATGTTGCTATGAACATAGTTGAGCATATGTCCTTGTGGCATGATTGAGCATCCTTTGTGTATATACCCAAAAGTGGTATCGTTGGGTCTTGCAGAAGGTTGTTTTCTAATTTTCTGAGAAATTGCCATACTGATATCTAATAGAGCTGTACCAGCTTGCAGTCCCACCAGCAAAGCAGGAGCTTTCCCTTTACCCTGCATCTTCTCCAGCATAAGTCGTCATCAGCATTTTTGATCTTGCCATTCTTTTTTTTTATTTTTTTTTATTTATTTATTTTTGTTAAAAGCCAAATTTACATTTACTCCCCTTGTTCCCAGCCCTCCCGCTCCCCCACTACCCCAC
>JAQHUG010000277.1:2044221-2056105 GCA_028555095.1 Dicrostonyx torquatus | reverse complement strand
TGTGACCACACCCTGCTACCACCCCCAAGAGGGGCGGGTTATAAATATTGGGAAGCCAGGCAGGGATCGCTCTCTCTGCGCGGATCGCCGACCTGCTTGGCCTGCCTGAGTATTCTCCGGTTGGGTATCGTATCTTGTGAATACCTCTTGTATTGTTCTTCTTAATAAATCCTTATATCACGCTACAAAATCACATACAAAACCTCACACATTAATAGTAGGAGGCCTCAACACTCCACTCTCACCAATGGATAGGTCTTGCAGACAGAAATTTAACAGAGAAATAAGAGAACTAACAGATGTCATGATTCAAATGGACTTAATAGACATCTACAGAACATTTTGCCCAAACACAAAAGAATATACCTTCTTTTCAGCACATCATGGAACCTTCTCTAAACTGACCATATACTTGGTCACAAAACAAACCTTAACAGATACAACCCCCTTGTATCTTATTACCATGGCTTAAAGTTAAAATTCAACAACAACACTAATTGCAGAAAGCCTATAAACTCATGGAAACTGAACAATGCTCAACTGAATCACCCTTGTGTCAAGGGTGAAACACAGAAAGAAATTATAGACTTCTTAGATTATGTACTTCTTCAATAAAAATGAATGCACAGCATACCTAAGCTTATAGGACACTCTGAAAGCAGTGTTAAGAGGAAAATTCACAGCACAAAGTGGCTATGTAAAGAACCTGGAGAAATCTCACACAAGCAACTTAACAGTACATCTGAAAACTCTAGAACAAAAAGAATCAAACTTACTCAGGAGGAGTAGATGCCAGGAAATAATCAAATTGAGGGCTGAAATCAATAAAATAGAAACAAAGAAAGCAATACAAAGGATCAATGAGATAAACAGTTGGTTCATTGAGAAAATCAACAAGATAGACAAACCCTTACTTCCCAAATAAACTGAAAAGCAGAGACAGAATATCCAAATTAACAAAATCAGAAATGAAAAGGGGGACATAACAACAGACATGGAGGAAATTCAGAGAATCATCATATCATACTTCAAAAACCTGTACTCCACAAAATTGGAAAACTTAAAGAAAATGAACAATTTTCTGAATAGGTACCACATATCAAAATTAAATCAAGAACAGAATAATTTAAATAGGCCTATAACCCTTAAGGAAATAGAAGCAGTCATCAAATGCCTCCCAACCAAAAATAGCCCAGGGTCAGATGGTTTCAGCGCAGATTCTACCCGAATTTCAAAGAAGCGCTAATGCCAATATTCCTCAAATTGTTCCACACAATAGACAGAAGGGACATTGCCAAACTCTTTTTACAAGGCAACAGTTACCCTGGTACCCAAACCACACAAAGATACAGCTAAGAAAGAGAAATACAGAATAATCTCCCTCAATAACATTGATGAAAAAATACTCAATAAAATACTGGCAAACCAATCCAAGAACAGATAAAAAAAATCATCCACCATGATCAAGTTGGCTTCATCTCAGAGATGCAGGGATGGTTCAACATAAGAAAAATCTGTCAATGTAATCCACCATATAAACAAACTGAAAGAAAAAAGCATATAATCATCTCATTAGTTGCTGAAAAGCATTTGACAAAATCCAACATCTCTTCATGATAAACATCTCAGAGAGGTCAAGGTTACAAGGATCATATTTAAATATAATAAAAGCAATGTATAACAAGCCAAGAGCCAACATCAAATTAAATGGAGAGAAACTCAAAGCAATCCCACTAAAACCAGAACAAGACAAGGCTGTCCACTCTCTCCATATCTATTCAATATAGTTCTCAAAGTTCTAACTAGAGCAATAAGACACCAAAAGGAGATTGAAGGGATACAAATTGGAAAGGACGAAGTCAAACTTTTGCTATTTGCAGACAATATGATAGTAAACATAAGTAACCCCAAAAATTCTACAAGGAAACTCCTACAGCTGATAAATACCTTCAATAAAGTGGGAGGATACAAGATTAACTCAAAAAGTTAGTAGTCCTCTTATATACAAATGATAAAGGTGCTAAAAAGGAGATCAGAGAAACATCACCCTTTACAATATTCACAAATAACCTGAAATATCTTGGGGTAACACTAACCAAAGAAGTGACAAGAACTTTAAGTTGTTGAAGAAAGAAATTGTGAATGATATCAGAAAATGGAAATATTCTCCCATGCTTTTGGATAGGTAAGAGGATAGGTAAGATCAACATAATAAAATGACAATCCTACCTAAAGCAATTTACAGATTCAATGAAATCCCCATCAAAATTCCAGCACAATTCTTCACAGACCTAGAAGGAATAATACTCAATTTTATATGGAAAACAGCAGCAGCAGCAACAACAACAAAAACCAGAATAAGCAAAATAGTCCTGTACAAAAATAACACCATTCCTAACCTCAAGCTCTATTATAGAGCTACAGTAACGAAAAAAGCTTGGTCTTGGCATATAGACAGACAGGTAGACCAATGGAATTGAATTGAAGCCCCTGATATTAATCTGCACACCTATGAATACCTGATTTTTGACAATGAAGTAAAAATTATACAATGGAGAAAAGAAAGCTTCTTAAACAAATAGTGCTGGCATAACTGGTTGTCAACATGCAGAAGAATGAATATAGTCCCATATCTGTTTCCATGCACAAAGCTTCAGTCCAAATGGATCAAAGACCTCAACATAAATCCAGCCACACTGAGAAAAGAAAGTGGAAAGTAGCTTTGAATGCGTGGGCACAGTAGACCACTTCTGAAATATAACACCATTTGTTCAGTCACTGAGAGAAACAATTAATAAATGGGACCATTTGAAACTGAGAAGTTTCTGTAAGGCAAAGGACATAGTTACTAAGACAAAATGGCAGCCTATAGTATAGGAAAAGGTCTTTACTAATCCCACATTGGACAGAGGACTGATCTCCAAAGTATGTAAAGAACTCCAGAAACTAGACATCAAATTAGTAAATAATCCAATAAAAAATGGGGTACACATATAAATAGAGAATTATCAACAGAAGAATAACAAATGGCCATAAGACACTTAAGGAATTGCTCACCATCCTTAGCCATCAAGGAAATGCAAATCAAAATGACTCTGAGATACTGTCTTACACTGGTCAGAGTGGCTAAGATCAAAACCACCAAGGATAGCTTATGCTGAAGAGGATGTAGAATAAGGGAAACACTTCTCCATTGCTGGTGGGAGTACAAACCTCTACAGCCACTTAGAAATCAGTGTGGTAGTCTCTCAGAAAATTAGGAATTAATCTACTTCAAGACCCGGCAATACCACTCTTGGGTATATACCCAAAAGATGTACACTCATACCACAAGGGCATTTCCTCGACTTTGTTCATAGCAGCATTATTTGTAATAACCAGAACCTGGAAACAACCTAGGTGCTCCTCAACCAAAGAATGGATAAAGAAAATGTGATACATTTGCACAGTGGAGTACTACACAATGGTAAAAACAATGACATTTTGAAATTTGCATGCAAATGGATGGAACAACAACAACAACAAAACCATCCTGAGTGAGGTAGCCCACACAGACAAACATAGTATGCACTCACTCATAAGTGGATATTAGACATAAGGCAAAGGATAACCATCCTAGTGTCTATGGTCCTTGAGAAGCTAGGTAACAAGGAGAACCCTAAGAACATCCTTCTGGGAAAGGGAAACTGGCAAGATCTCCTGAGAAGATTCAGAGTGTGTGTGTGAGGACATAAAGAAAGGTGGAAGTGGAGGTGGAGGGAAGAAAGGGAAGGAGGAGGAAAATATGAGGGAATGGGATGCTCAAGAAGGAGAAAGGACAGAGGGAGGGAAAGAAAAGAGATGTCTTGATGGAGAGAACCATTATGGAGTTAGTGAGAAACATGGCAATAGGGAAATTCCCAGGAATCCACAAGGACGAGCCCAGTTAAAACTCTAATAAACAGTGGAGAGGACACCTGAACTGGTCTTCCCCTGTATTCAGACTGATGACTACCTTAATTGTCATCACAGAACCTGCATCCAGCAACTGATGGAAGCAGATACAGAGGTACTGCGCCAAGCTACCGGAGACCAGTCCAAGAGAGGGAGGAGTGAAAAAATGAGCAAAGGGGTCAAGACCATGATGGTGATACCCACAAAACAGCTGACCTGAGATAGTGAGAGCTCACTGACTCTGGACTGATAACGGAGGAACTTGCATAGGACCAAACTAGGCCCACTGAACGTGGGGGACAGTTGTGAGGCTTGGGCGGTTTGTGGGGCCAAGATTTATCCCTAGGGCTTGAACTGGCATCTAGGAGCACATTCTCTTTGGAGGGATTCCTTGTTCAGTCTAGATAAAGAGGGGAGGACCTTGGTCTTGCCTCCAAGTGAAGCTTCAGACTTTGCTGACTCTCCATGGGAAGCCTTATCCTTTCTGAAGAGTGAATGGGCGGGAGGGGGGGAATAGTGTGAGGGGAAAGTTGGTGCAGGAGGAGGAGAGGAACTGAGAATGGGGATAGCTATGTAAATGAGAAAAGATTGTATAAAAAAAATCCTAATTTAAAAAAAAAGGAAAAAGGCCTGTAAATTATTTTCTAGGAGCTCTGTGGGTACCGATGGAAAGACAGTTATCCTCAGTGAGGTGATTTTTAATAAGAATGGCCCTCACAGGCCCATGTATTTGAATGCTCAGTCATCATGGAGTGACACTACTTGAGAAGGCTGAGGAGGTGTGGTTTGTTGGAGGAACTATGTCACTGTGGATGGGCTTTGAGGTTTAAAAAATCCATACCAGGCCTGGTGTCTCTTCCTGCTGCCTGCAGATCTGGATGTAGAACTCTCAGCGATTTCTCCAGTACCATTTCTGCCTGCGTGCCACCATGCTTCCCACTAGATGACAATGAACTGAGCCTTGAAACTGTAAGTCAGCACCAATTAAATGTTTTCTTTTGCAATAGTTGCCAAGGTTATAGTATCTCATTTGCAGTAGAACACTAAGACACTCAGTCTCTTTCTTTTTATGTTTTTCAGTTTGTCTATTTAAAAAACAAACAAACAAAACGAAAACCTCATGGGGAAATGAAAGGAAATGCTTCAAATCTGAAACCCTACTGTGAGAGCTGCTGTCTGAACAGTGCTGATCTGTGGCCTCAGGGCCTTTATTTAGTTCTTTGATTTTTCTCAACAATGTTTTACACTTTTTAAAAAAAGACTTTTATTTATTTATTATGTATACAACGTTCCTTACATGTATGCTTGCACGCCGGAAGAGGGCATCAGATCTCATTATAGATGGCTGTGAGCCACTATGTGGTTGCTGGGAATTGAACTCAGGACCGCTGGAAGAGCAGCCAGTGCTCTTAACCTCTGAGCCATCTCTCCAGCCCCTGTTTTATACTTTTGAGTGTTTAGCTTTTCCATGTTATATTGAATTTATTTCTGAATATTTCATTTTGTTAATGTTATTATAAATGATTATATTTATTTAATTTTTGTATATTCTTAGCATTAGATTTATAAGGCTTTATCCTAATACAGGTGCTGTAGTCTGATGACATCTGAAAAACCTTTGTCATTCTGAGGGTCATAGTTCCTCAGGCTTGTCTACAGCTCAGCTGCTTACAGAAATTTGCATGCTTGCATTAGTTCATGCAGGATTTCCTAAATGGACAAATGCAACTTTGTAGCCAGGGAATTTGGTTCTTCTGTCTCCATAACCAGAAACCACTATAAACTGTTCTTTAAAACTTCAATTTCCCTTTTATTATACTCCTCTCTCTCTCTCTCTCCTCTCTCTCTCTCTCTCTCTCTCTCTCTCTCTCTCTCTCTCTCTCTCTCTCTCTCTCTCTCTCTCCATAAGCCATAGGTCAGAGAACAAATTCCAGGAAACAGTTCCCTCTCCTTCCAACATGTAGTTCCTGGCATTAAACTGAGGTTGCTGAATTCGTAGCAAGCACTTTTTATTCACTGAGCCATCTCACTGATGCATCAAACTTCAATTTCCAATTGATTAATGATATTATGTAGAACTATACCCAATGTTTTAAAATATTGATTTTATAATCTGCACCCTTCCTAAATTCATGGTCCTTACTCTCCTTATTTTTTGTATAGAGTCTTTAGAATTTTCAGCATAAAAATTTATATCTCCTATAAATAAAAACACATTTATTTCTTAATTCCAATATGTATGTCTTTTCTTTCTCCTCCTTATTTATTCATTCTCTTAGATCTGTAGTTTAATATAAAGAATGACAACAGTGAGAGTACATATTCTTATATTCCTTTTGATCTTGGAAGCCAAGAATTATGTTTTTTTACAATTAAATATATTAATTTTAAGTTTGTTTTTTTTAGAAGTTCCTTATCAGTTTCTGACTTATGATACTTGGGAAAAGAGCAAATTAGGACTAAAGTAAACAAAATAAGAAAGAAAAAAATAGAATCAGAAATCAGTGAAATAAGAAACAGAAAAACAACATAGAAAATCAATAAAATCAAAAACTGGGTAATTTGAAGAGAAGTATAATCTAAAAGTGATTGCAGAAAAGAGAGAAAACATGGATAGCCAATGTTAGGTATGAAAAGAGGACATTGCTATCAATCTGCAAACATTGAAAGGATAATAAATGTTACCACACACAATTTTAGGTACATAAACATGGAAATCCATATAAATTGTGTTTCTTGAGATACAGCTTTTCAAACATATCAAAGAAGAAAACAACTCAAATATCATTTATATTTCATTTATCTATCTGTCCAACTATGCATCTATCTGTCATCTGCATATATATTACAGGACTTGTAATTGTAGCAAAAACCTACATAGAATCGTTATTTGTTCTCATGTCACTGTTAAGTTGTAGTTTATAAAGAACTTGTTCATGTTATCCAAATTTTCAAATGATTAAAATGTTATCTTTAAAGTGTTGACAGTATGTATAGTTATGCTATATTTCATTTACAGATATTTATAATTTGTATGTTGTCTCTCTTATATTTTATGTATGATTTCTGCTACAATGATCTTTGTGTTTTTTGCTTATCATTTCCTTCTTTCAAGATCACTCCCCTTTTGTTCGTTCCTTTCTTCCTTTTGAGATTATAGTATAATTAAACCATTTCTCCCTTCCTTTTTGTTCCTCCAAACCCTCCAGTGTGTCTCTCATTGCTCCCTATCAAATTAATGGCCTCTTTTTTGTCATTAATTGTTACTGCATGTATAAATGTATATGCTTCTACATATATATTCATATATGCATAATTTTACTTGTATGTGTGTTTTTAGGGCTGACCATTTGGTGTTGGATATTTGATTTTACTGTGTAAAGGTATGTCACTCTGATTGGTTTAATAAAAAGCTAAATGGCCAATAGCTGGGTAGGAGGTATAGGTGGCACTTCCAGACAGAGAGAGCTCTAGGAAGAAGAAAAGGGAGTCATCAGTCAGATGTAGAAGAAGCAGGACATTCAAGAGGAGAGGTAAAAGCCGTGAGCTATGTGGTAACACATAGATGAATAGAAATGGGGTAATTTAAACTATTAGAGCTAGTTAGAAACAAGAGTAAGCAAGATTGCACTTTCATAATTAATAATAAGCCTCCATGTCATTATTTGGGAGCTGAGGAGACAGAGGAAGTTTGTTACAGGAATGTTTTGTAAATGTATTCATTAGGACTGGGATCCACAACTCTGGGATTAATTGGTTGTAGTTTCTGTATAAATCTCCATGTATTGCAAAGAGAAGTTTCATTGGTAAGATGTGAGGACTACACTTATCTGTGGGTAGTTTATGCTGGAAAGGATGTGGAGTAAGGGGAGGACTCCTCCACTGCTGGTCAGAGTGCAAAACTTTTACAACTTCTTTGAAAATCAGCATGGAGGTTTCTCAGAAAATTGAGAATCAATCTATTTAAATACCCAGCCTTACCACTCTTGGGCATATACCCAAAGGATACTCAATCATACAAGGACATTTGCTCATCTATGTTTATAGAAGCATGATATGAAATAGCCATAACCTGGAAACAACAAAGATTTCCCTCAACTGAAGAATGGATAAAGGAAATGTGGTACATTAACACATTAGAGTACTACTCAGTGGTTAAAAAGAATGACATCTTGAAATTTGCATGCAAATGGATGGAACCAGAAAAAAAATCCTGAGTGAAGTAACCCAGACTCAGAAAAAAGAACATGGTATGTACTCACCCATAAGTGGATATTAGACACAAAGCAAAGGAGAATCAGTCTATATTCCACAACCTCAGAGAAACTAGGAAACAGAAACACTAACAGAAACACACATGGATCCCCCTGAGAAGGGGAAATAGACATTTTCCTTATTACCAAATTCAGAAAAGAAACTACATAAGAGATGTAAAGTTTATAAGGTTGAGAAACATAAAAGCTTAAGTTATTTATCTCAAAAATGTCTTAAGATTTAAAAATATATATTTAGGATGGTAATGAAAGTTACGGTAGAAAATTTTTAGGTATAAAACTTTGGACTCACCAAGATGAGACAGAAAATACAGTACTATCTCCAAATTTGGCAAATATAAATGGACTGAACATTGTGAATGTAAGAATTGTTCTTGTTGTATATAGTTTTACTTTGTTAGAGTTAAAACGTTTCCTTTATTTAGATAAAGCGGGGGAAATGTTGTTGGATATTTGTACACTGTGTGAAATGTATGGCTGTGATTGGTGTAATAAAGGTCTGAATGGCCAATGGCTAGGCAGGGGAGGATAGGCAGGGTTTCTGGCAGAGAGAAATGGGGAAGTGAGAAGGATGGATCTGGGCACTCGGGAGATGGTCAGACATGGGGGATGGAGGAAAGGTAACCAAGCCATGTGAGAGACTGTAGATTAATAGAAACAGATTAATAAGCCTGTGTTGTTATTTGAGGAGTGACGGTCCCAATGAGAAAGCTTCCTACTCCCAATTGTACCAGGAATTGGTTCATATTGGGCCAGCTGACAGGGCACATTCAAGGTAGGAGCAACTTCCTCGTAGCTTACACAAGCTAAAAACACCTGTTTGTACAAGCCTAGCACAGCGAATTTATCCTCTACACATAATGTTCACCTTCACAAAGGCAGTCCCGTCAGTAGGTTACTCAGTGATGTGAAGATCAATGTGGGGATTTGAACTTTTTTTTTCTTGTTTGTGAGCAAATCTCTCTGAGGTGTAATTAGAAAGAAGAGAAAGAAACTAATGAGAATAAAGTGACACCCATGGCAGTGTCATAAGAAATTCAAACCTTTCACAGAAAAAAAAAGTACTTTTTCCTTCTAGTAAAATACTGGTGTAAATATATTTCCAGTTTGTTAAGTGGTTACATTTCAGTGTGAGCAACAAGCAATATGTGTCTTGACTCGTTTGCTCACACATTTGTAAAATAATCTCTGTACTTTTGGAAGTAGACGAAAGAGCGGCTCAAGAAGCCAGAGACAATCTGCATTAAAGTGCTTGTTGTCCAATCATGGTGACTGGCACTCAGATGCCTGCACCCACCAAAGCCACACCTCTCTAACTCCAGCTCCAGTGTAATTCCTCTTAGTGTTTCCTAGGGATGAGTTCAGGGCTCCGGTTATTGCTGGGACTGTCACCACGGCAGTGACTACCTTTTTCTCAATGAATGCTGTTGACAATGCTGAGATTTTATTTACTCTTTCATGGTAATGTGATGATCCCTAGTGAGTTGGTACGTAGTGTGCAACAGTTTCCTCCAGGATTGAAACATTCCACTCTGAGGGAAGCTCCTCAAGATGGAAGGCAAAATACTCAAAAGAGCCCAAAAAGTCCCTGAAACTAACCAGAACCACTCGGCCCCTCCCTGTCTTAGTAAGCAATAGAAGCTGAGAGTCCTTCTCCGATGGAAGGAAGCTGAGCAGCAAGGAAGACTCTCAGAAGGGCCAACCTCAGACCAGCTGTCTGGAAAGAAGCAGAAACCACACAGCTGCTTGGAAGAGATTTAGAGCCAGTGTGTCACCTGGAAAGAACACTCTGCAGCCTGTTGAGCTGTCTGCAAGGTGTGCAGTGCTTCCAGGGTCCCAGCTTTTGTGAGCTGTCACCGATGCTGAGGGTGGGCTATGGTGATGCACCTGTCTGTAACCCCTCACCCATACTCCTGTAAGTAACCCCAATAAAACTCCTTGGTTCACTGAGTTGGACTTTGGTGCTATCTGTACTTTGGTTTGTCCTGGTTCCCTATCTGGGGAGAGTAGACATGTGCTTCATTCCCCTATGAAAAATTTTGTCACATAACAGTACCTCCTGGGTTTTATAAATGCAAAATTCTGCTTATTCTTTGTAATTAGTAAGCTTATTTTGAGGAGCCATTTTGAAGGGCAATTATATTTTGTTTTCTATTATTGACCCTGATGGACAATTTTCTAAAAGGTAAATCTACTAATCAGGATGAACTCGGTTATTCTGAGAGGATCTGGGTAACCTTGTGCTTTGCAGAAGGAAACTGAGATGTGTGTGATTAGTTCACAACCCTCCAACCTTGTCTTCCAACTCCTGAACCCAGTTGGGGGTGAGCAGGACCCCTCCCCCCCCACAAAGAATGTTGAGTTACATTCTTCCGGGTCACATCACAACCAGCTACAGAACCTTGAATGCTGTGTCTAGGGCAACCGCCGACTCAGGTATCACTTGTGAGGCTGGCCTCTCATGTGTTAGCTGGGCGGTTAAGGCCTGGTGTCTTACAGTGACTAGGACAGTCTGTCCGATTTTGATGTCGTGGGTCTTTAGCCACTTACTGTGCCCTAGAGGGACTTTTCTAAGGAAGTAGTCCTAGAACTCCACGGGGTTTCCCAAAGTGGACCCCGGTGAACTGAGAACACTTGATTGTTCACCAATCGGTTCCCGACGCTGCCCACTCAATTGGGTTCACACTCTGACTGACCCTGACGCCCCAATCAACTCTCTTTATGAGGAAAGCTATTCCGAGCTCTTCATCCTGTGACCGGATAGGTTTCTGATCTTGAACCAACTTGTAGATTTTACATTTCCTGGCGTAAGTGATTCTCCTGACATCGGGGTCCGGCACCCAACACAGGCAATCCAGGCAGTGATTCCAGTGGCAACCGGGACCGTGTGGGATGGAGTCGAAGCCTGAAGCTTCCAGACAATGTCGAAAAAGGAAACACCAGGATGAAGGAGGCACGGAGATGGATTCTGAAGCTTTGAGACAAGGTGGAAAACTGAAATGCCAGGATGAGGGTAGAAAGGATTGGGAGTTTGAAGAGCCCAGCAAGGCTCAGAAGAGGATAGCTCAGGAACAGCGAGATCTATGGCTTCAAAGTCAACAGCCAGCCAAAGAGCAGCCATGGAAACCCCAGGAAGAGAGTCCAAGGCAACTAAAGCCCCTAGAGTGGGCCAAAGGTCCAAGGGAGCAGGGTGTTACTGGGAGAAAGTCTGCTGATGGTGAAAAGGGTCGTAAGCGGCCCTATTGTATCATGGAGGAATTTGCCCAAGAACACCAAAGGGAAAAGTACCGAAAGTTACAGCAGTGCCTTCAACACAACGGTGACATGAACTCTGACCCACCCAGGGCTCACACAACCCTCATGGATACTTTGAAGATCAAAGGTTGTGTGGAAGGGCAGAGTCATGGATCCAGTACAACTCAGTGTGACCCTAAACAATCTGTTGCTGTTGCCACAGAAGAATGTCTGTCACCAGACAAAAGAGCAAATATGTCTACAGAGGAATCATCTGATACACAGAACAAAGATGGAGCAACCCTCGAAGAAAGAAGGGGACCCCACTTGGAGTCTGACTTGCAAGGAGCACAGGCTCAAATCCTGCATAGTGGCAGCAGCAGGTTACTCCCCAACAAGATGCCCATATTTACTACAGAGAAAAAGCCTGTTGCAGGCCAAGG
>JAQHUG010000277.1:2002437-2030594 GCA_028555095.1 Dicrostonyx torquatus | reverse complement strand
CAGCTGGAAGGGGGAGCTGGGCTGGGCTGGGCGAAAAGCAGAACTTTTAAATTTTAGTTAAATCCAACCTAGTTTTCCATGTGTATTTAACATTTTCTCTAAAAATAGATTTTACTAAATCCAAGTTCACCTACATTTTCTCCTATTTTATCTTACAACTTAAATTTTGTGTTTTATATCTAGATTTATTATCTATTTTAGGACAATTTTTTGTGTGTGGAAAGTATAAAGTCTAGAACTTTTGTTTCTTTTCATTTCTCTCTTACAATCTTCAACTGTCTAGTTTTTGAAGAAATTGTCAAGTATATACTACACAGCTTTTTTTCATGGCTTGGTACTATTTGTGGGGAGGCAGGAACGAAATTCGACTATCTAAAATAAGGAACTGAAGGCAGTCTAAATTAAAGATACCAGCAAAATCCAACTTGGATTTACTGGGGTTGCTTACAGGAACGTGGGTGAGGGGTTACTTAGGAGCAGAAATGACTCAAGACAGCTGCACCATGCAAGTTCATGAAAACTGGAAGTCTGGTGTGTACCACCTGCAAGCTGCTCGACATGTCAAAGCACCTTCCCTGTAGTTCAGTTGGCCGAGCATCTTCTAGGTGTTTGTCTGTTCTGTTTCTTCCAGATGACTCAGCTGGTTCGAGTTTATTTTAGGCATCTCAGCTTGTCTGAAAATTTCTCCCAGCAGTCCTTACTGTTTATACATGCTTGGGGTAGGTATGTTGATTCTAGTCAGTGTCAAGGACTTCCTGAGCTATTGTGTTGTTTTGTTCCTTAGCTTACTGAGCTTTCTCACAGGACGGAAGGTTTCACCTTCTCTTAGAATAGTTATAGTTCTCAAGAAGGCAGTGGTGACACACGCCATTAATGCCAACATGTGGGAGGCAGAGGCACGTGGGTCTTTTTGAGTTTGAGGTCAGCCTGGTCTACAAGAGCTAGTTCCAGGACAGGCTCCAAAGCTACAGAGAAACCTTGTCTCAAAAAAACCAAAAAACCAAAAAACAAACCAAACAAACAAAAAAACCACTACCAACAAAAAAAAAACCCTCAAAAACAAAACAAACAAAAAAGTAGTAGTTCTCAGCCTGTGGATTGCGACTCCTTTAAGTTGGAAGAATCCTTTCAAGGGTCACATATCAGATATCCTGCATATCGGATATTTACATTATGATTCATAACATGAGAAGATAATTATATGGTTGAGGGTCATCACAGTATGAGGGACTGTATTAGAGGGTCATGGCATCAGAAAGGTTGAGAGCCACTGCCTTTAAGCATATTGGTTCTCCTTCCTTTAGGCTCTCCTATGCCATAATGAATGTCTCTTCTAGATTGATTTTATCTTGGATGAAATTGCTATACAAATTGCCTTGTATTTTGATTAAGTATTTTATTATTCAATTCTTTCATTGGTTTACTATTAATACATTCTTTTAGTCATTCCCTAGAAACAACAGATTTTACTTGATCTATTGCACTTCTACATAATTTGAACCTTTGGTATTTCCCAGGTCAATAGCTCATAGACTTAAGTATGTTGCAATATTATTTATTTATTTGGTTTTGAGACAGGGTTTCTCTGTGTAACCGTCCAGTCCTGGAACTTTCTTTTGGCCAAGTTTGGTCTCCAACTCACAGAGAACTGCCTGTTCCTGACTCCCGAGTGCTAGGACTAAAGGTATCACTGCTGCCCTTCAACATTGGTTTAAGTATTTGCCAAAATACAAATTTATCAGCCTTGGGTTTCTGATTCATCAGGTCTGAAAATGTGCATTTCTTTTATTTATAAAAGAATATCATTTATTTTCTAAGTGACATTGATGATGCTAATCTGGACATTATACTTCACTAGGGAAAAGTGACCTAGACATGAAACTTTAGGATACCTTTACCTTACTTCTCTCTTATTCCCTTGACTTCTTGTTCTATCAACCAATTGATTTTCTATCATCTATCTACTCAGCATCAATCCATCATTACCATCTATATATCGGTCATATGTCTACCTTTCTATATATGCATCATCTCTCCCCCTCATATTTATCCATAATTTTTGAGACAGTTTCTAGTCATAGTCTAGGATTGTCTTGAATTAATTATGTAGACTAGGCTAGTCTCAAACTTGTAGTGATCTCACCTCTGTCTCCATCCTTCTGGAATTATAGGTATGCACTACCTATACGTCCACTTGTAATGTGCTGTCTTCTTATTTTATATAGTTAACACTCATTTATAGTCAGTCTCACAATGCCACCTCTGTTGATATTCTTACTGGACCTTTGAGCTTCCATTCTGGACCACTTGCCTTCTGTGTGAGGAGCAGCTCTTTATCAGTGGCCATAATTCAGGGCCGAGAGTAATGAGTTCAGCCAGGTTTAGCTGAGTTAGAATTGTATTCTACCTTTGAAGGATATTTTTGTCAGTTACGACATTCCACTTTTATTGTTATCTGTTTTGTAATATTTTTCTAACTTTGTTTCTGTTGAGGAGATGCATGCTCACCTCACTTGCCCCTTTGAAGATGATACCCTTTATCTTTCTGGATCCTTTAAAAATTTGCTCCTTCTGTGCTTTTTACCTGACTTTCTCTGAACTATTCTGGTTAGGAGTCATAGGACATCTTGATGTCATGTTGTTTAACTTTTTGACTATTATTTCTATAAAATACCGTCTCTGTGATGCTAATTTTTTGAGATGCATCTTTGTGAGCTTTTCTTGGACCTTAAGAAGAAGTTTATTTTGCAGATATTAGATTATTAACCTAAGCTAATAAGTGTTACTTGTAGCAACTTTGATATCTCTGCTATATAAATATTTTTTGTAGTGGCATTTCATTTGTATTTTAATAAATAAAGTTTGCCCGAGGATCAGAAAAGTAAAATAACCACACTGGCCAGCCTTACTGACCAGGCAGCAATGATACACACCTTTAATCCTAGTAACCATACTAGCTTTCCATAGAAACCAGGCAGTAGTGGTACCTGCCCTTAGTCCCAGAACTAGAGAGGATTATAAAATGGGAGGAGACAGCTCTCAGTCACAGTCTCATTCTGAGATTCCTAGAGACCAAATCACCATTTCGGACTAAGGTAGAAGTAAGACCCAGTGGCTGATTGTTTTGCTTTTCTGATCTTCAGGTTGAACCCCAATTTCTGTCTCTGAGTTTTTTATTAATCGTGCTTCATTTGGCACCCAACTTTTGGGGTACAATTTTACGAAAAAGCCATTTGCCTGAGACTTTTTAGCCACCAGCCCAGGCCAGAGCTGGGACTAGAATTCCAAATCTAGGAACTGAAACTCAAGTCTGGGTTTGGGGGAAAAACTAGTGCTCCTAGCTCCCATTCATCCCAACTTTCATGTAAAGATGGAAAATACACAGAGAATCTGGATATCCTGTGTTATTGTGTTGTCTTTGAATTGTTTGACTGCTGTAGAAGGACATTTGATTATAAATGTTTCAGATTAATCCAACCTATATATTTTGAAAATGCCTTGACTTCAAAATTTAAGTCAAAAGATATGTTACTTTAGAGAACAGGTTTTGCTGTGGACTCATTTGATGTGGGAGTGTTCTCCTGTATTTTGTATTACTCTTATTGGTTGAATAAAGAGCTCCTGGCTTATAGATAGGTCAGCCCTTAGGTGGGCAGAGTAGAAAGAACGGAAGTTCTAGGAGGAGGAGAAGGAAGTGAGCCAGACACCACGAGCCACCGTCGCAGATGGATGCAGGTTAGACCTTTCCGGTACGTCACCACATGGTGACTTACAGACTTTTATAATGGGTTAGTTTATGAGGTGAGGGCTAGCTGGGAAAAGGCTAGTGCTAATAAGCCAGGCAGAGTTTAAATGAATACCATCCTCACGTGGTTATTTCGGGTGCAGGTGGCCAGCCGGTGAGCGGGCCAGCAGCTGGGGGCTTGAGAGCCAGGCGACTGGGGAACATACAACCTGCACACACCTCTCCCTCACTTACAACACTCATTCTTTGTGAAAAAAAAAAAGGTTTGATCAGGGAAGATTCCCCCCTGAGAAATCTCCCATAGGAGTGGATGGCCCAGATGACTCAATGTTTTAAAGCACTTCTGTTTCCTCTGAGCTCTGCATCCAGAACAGCCTCAAGACTGCTGGCTGAGATGATCCAGTCTCACAGGATACTCCAGTCAGGACTTGACCATAATTCTAAATCTTCTTTGGGTCCCCATAAATCATCAGTGCCCCTAATCAGCAGGAAGTATCTTAGAAAACTAAGCCCACATTCTAAAAAGAAAAATGGATTATGAATGTTTGTCTTTGTTTAGTGTATTGGTTACAAGTTGTTATGGATAATGCTCAGGAAAAAAGCTAAACAAAGGAAATTAGATTCCAGGTTGTTGTTTTGAAAAGAAAAAAGGGGGATATAGATATGATAGGACAAAAGGGTAGATTATTGAACTTACTTTTAAAAAAGCAACAGTTTTAAATGTTTTGCATTGGGCTGGACTTTTGAACATGCATTTCTAATCTTGTTCAAAGTAGTGTACCTATTCAGGCTCTCTGCAAGTGCAGCAAGTCTCTTTACTCTGGAATCATCTCTCCAGGTTCCTTAACAATAAGTTTTAATGCTTAAAATCTTTCAAATTCAGAAAAATAAATCTTTAATTATTTAAGCATCTTATGGTCAATAATTTTTGTATTCTATATCTAAAAATTATAAGTATAAACTTTTTTGTATTTTAAAGCTTTAAAGGTTAGCACTGACTTGCCACTGTAGTGGCTTCTTTCCACATGTATTTGCTGGTTCAATTATTTAGTTATTATTTGTGCAAGTGTGTGTGTGTGTGTTTGCATGTGTGAGGGCACACATGCCACAATGCGTATGTAGAGATAAGAAGACACCTTTAGGAGTTAGTTCTTGCCAGGGTTTGGTGGCTAAGGCCTTTAATCCCAGCACTTGGGAGGCAGAGGCAGGTGGATCTCTGTGAGTTTGAGGCCAACCTGGTCTACAGAGCAAGTTCTAGGACAGCCAAGACTACACAAAGAATCCATGTCTCAAAAAACAACAACTAAAGAATCAATTCTCACTTTCCACTTTGTTATTGTCTCCACTAGGTTGTGCTCTCAGGTGAGAGTGGCCCGCGGAAACTCTGGGTGCTCTCGCCTTGTCATGAGAATGCTGGGCCTGCAGATGCTCCCTACCACTGCATCTGCCGTTCCACACAGGGTCTGGGGTTAAACTCTGCTCACCAGGCCTGTTTGATCTAAAGGGAATCCGAGGAGAAAATACTGTAGATGTCTTTCTTAACACATTCTGTTAGGGAACAGGAAACTAGTGCCCTGGGACACTTCAGCATTTTTTGGAAGCCTCAGTTTTGCATGGGATGTTCCATTCAAATACTGTGCTTGCTTCTAATCTGAGATTAGCCAGCAGATGACTGTGTGGGGACTCTCTCCAGGTCAACTCCCAGCTGTCCCGAATCTTTAATAAAATTCTTTCTGAACAAAGTATGATGAGGCTCTTCCTTTCCTTACAGATTCAGAAATGCAATGGGGATCTTCCTGAGTCTGTGTGTGTGTGCGTGCTCGTGCGTGTGTGCACGCCGGCATGCACGCATATGTGTGTATGCATATGTATGTGTGTGTGTGTAGGACTTTTGGAAGAGTTTTCCTGACTGTCTACAAACAGCAGTCTGGCCTGAGAGACTTTAAAATCATTCATTTAACCAGGTTTGAAATATTTACAAACAGTTCTTTAGAAGAATTGAGGGGAATTTCTTTGCGCTGAGCAGGCAGCAGTGCTGCTCAGAACATTTGTCTTCTGATCTCTCTGTTCACTTATCTCGTGTGGGGAATGTAAGTTCGCCGCAGACAGCTAGATTCAGAATGTTCAAATGAGCAATTACCTCTCAACACCAACACAAGTCATGCATACAATTTGGCAGATTGAAGATTACATATAGAAAGGACTCAAAGTTCCTTGCAAAACAAATAAAGGAGCGAGAACATTGCTGGGTAAAAGCCAATGAATTTCACCTCTTTGCAAAGCTTTCTGAAAAAGCATAGAAATGAATGACTTGATGCTGAGGATATTGCCAGTCTGTACAGCGTTCCCCAATGCCCTTATATCTGGAGTCTTTACAGCGTTCCCCAATGCCCTTATATCTGGAGTCTGTACAGCGTTCCCCAATGCCCTTATATCTGGAGTCTGTACAGCGTTCCCCAATGCCCTTATATCTGGAGTCTGTACAGCGTTCCCCAATGCCCTTATATCTGGAGTCTGTACAGCGTTCCCCAATGCCCTTATATCTGGAGTCTGTACAGCGTTCCCCAATGCCCTTATATCTGAAGTACGTGACCAGAGCAGCGCCTTGAACTTGCCTGCGATGTGCATGGTTGATGGGGGGAGGTTTGTGGCTAGTTCTGAATCTTACACCTAAAGTAAAAAAGACTGCAATGGGGAGCAGCAAGAACCCATAAGCTGCAGACTCATCTAACAATGATCTTCCCCAAGTCCCAAGTATGAGACACCAGCAACGTTTTCTGACATGTTCAGTGCCTTTTGTCATTGGAGTCCCTTGATTCTAAAAGGAGCAGGTTGAGCTGGGTGGATGCTGAGGCTTTCAGAGCTAGAGTATGCTCTCTGAAGCTGCACCTGGGGATGTGGCTGGGGCGATGAAGATCCTGGCGGGACTTGGATTTGCAGAATTTTTTTATTGACAAAAACAAGTCTGGGGCTACAGAGTCTTGATTCCTATTCACATTGGAAGTGCCTTTTAAAATCCCTTCCACTCTCTGGATCTAATTTGCCTCCCTAGAACTCAAGAGACAAGGAAGGCCACATGTTGGACAAGTTTCCACCAGCACTGGGTTTGGTGCATGACATGGCTTGGGAAATGTGTGTTCCTCCTCTGATTGATAGGCCAGGCATCTACTGTATCACAGCAAAAAGGGGTCCTCTCCATGGACCTTAACAGGTACAAATGAAGTTTTGCCTCTTAAACACTGTTTAATATGTAGACTATTTTAATTTTAGAAAAAAAAATGGTCAAACAACTTCACATTCTTCACACATGATTCTTTATTGGATATTGACTCAATCCTCAGCATCGTCCAAGATAGGCTCCATGAATCCACCTTTGAAGACAAACTGAGTGCTTGGGAAGATAGGCAGAAAAATGAGAAAGAGTCCCACACTTGGTGATACTATTGGGGTGTCCCGATCAACTATTACTGAAAGCCTGGGCTGAGTTTTCAGCTACTTGTCCATATAATTACCATCCCTAAGGCAGATTTGGGTTTAGTTACTCATAGTCAAAATCATTCTAATGACAAGATCTCTTATTGAGCATAATGTGAACCCATGATTCCAATAAAGGCTTGTCACCTGTGAGGGAAGCAAAAGTTCTAGGTGATATTTTTCTCCGCTTCAAGAGTCGTAGGTCTAGATTTGAAAAACAAGGCATTGTTTACATTTGAAATAATGCATAGGAGAGTCACTGCATGGTTTCATTACTTAGACAACTTCTTCATTAGTTTAATGTGATTCATCTGATGTACACTCTCCAGGTACATGTCAGCCATGGGAAGTTGGAGCCCACATGTGCAGGATATCTGGGGTACCTAATGCCAGCTCTTTTCTCAGTTCTGAGGGTCTGCTAGTAGGCGATGTCTCAGGTAGATGCCTGACTCCCCAAGGGTTAGCCTGAAGCCTGCAGAGTCTGGGTGTCAAATCAACTAAGGGAGGCAAAGAGCAGCCCACACAGTTTCTGAGAGCTGTAGCGGACTCCATGCTGACCGTTGTATGCTGGGATGGCACAGTGGCCCCATGTGAATTTAGAACTGCTCCCGTTTCCTCAGAACAGCCTCTGCAGGTGTGTTACTGTGTCATCAATGAGCACCAGTGGAAGCATTCGGATCAAACTAATTCAGAGAACACGGTAAGTAGATGGAAGAGGGAATGGATAGGCATTCCTAAAACAAGGACAGGCAACAGCAATGATTATATCGGGAAAGCTTTTAGCTACCATTGATGTCTTTTGGCTCTTTTTGAGACAGGGGTTAAGTAGACCAAGCTGGCCTCAAGCTCACTGTGTAGCTAAAGATGACCTTGAACATCTTATTTTCCTGGCTCTACCCCCTCTGATAATGGGATTGTATGTGTGGACCCCAATACCTAATCCGTGTTGTGCTGGGGAACTGAACACAGGTCTTCTGGAATGCAAGGCGAGCAGACCCAGCTGAGCTACACAGCCCAGGCCACATGTTGAGCTTAAACCAAAGACTGGTCTTCTGTTATGGCGATAAACACCATGACTAAAAGCACGTTGAGGAGAAGCGGTTTTATTTTACCTTGTAGGTTATAGCTCATTATGGAGGGAAGTCAAGGCAGGAACTCAAGATAGAAACTAGAAACAGAACCCGAGGCAGGAAAGCGGCTTCTTGGCTTGCTCTAAGAGTTACTTACATTTGGCTCCATTTCTTGCCCAGCTCAGGATCACCTGCTTAGAGATGATGGCACTCACCGTGGGCTCGGTCCTCCTGTGTTAACGGGCAATCAAGACAGTGCCCCATAGACATGCCCACAGGCTGTCTGATGGACGCAGTTCTACAATTGAGCCCCACCTCCCAGGTGTGTTAGACTGACAATGATGATTAGCCTTCATAACTGGTATAAATTAAATTCCGAGAAAAAGCATCCCAATAGATCAATAATATAGGTTCAAATAATAATGTAGCACAGTAATTAATTTACCTCGCATTTCACTTTCCTCTTTGTCTTATTTTTATTTTAATCTAAAACTTTATTATTTATAAGTGTGTGTGTGTGTGTGTGTATGTGTGTGTGCATGTGCGCACCTGAGCATTTGCACGCACCACGTGGCCTACAGGTACCTGCGGTGGCCAGATGAGGGTGTCTCATTCTTATGAAACTGGAGTTAGGGAGGTTGTGATATATTGTCTGTAGGTGACAGAACAGAACACGGTCCTCTGCCAGAGAAGCCAGTGCTCTCAGCCACCGAGCCATCTCTCCAGCCCCCTGCTCCTCTTCCTGCATTATCCTGTCTCTTTCTCTTGGGCCAAAGTTCAGTCTGAGTAGTTCATGCCATAGTCCTGCCAGCTACTGAAAGGAGGCGACAGCTGTGCTCCCTCCCACGACCTGTTTTCTCCCGAATGTCACAGAGGAGACTGACATTTGGTTGTTTTTGAGACAGGGTCTTTGTAGCCCTGACTTTCCTGGAGTTTCCTAAGCTGGTCTTGAACTCACAGGGATCATCCTGCCTCAGCCTCCCGAGTACAGTGCTGGGGTTAAAGGTGTATGCCAACACAAGCTGAAAATACTCCATTTTAACACTGCTTGGGAGGTTTGGGGGAGGAGAGAGTAGCAAACTGTATCATTTGTCGTTTTCAAAAAATATTTAAAATTTCATGGAAGAAAAGGAGATTAAACCCACAGGGTTTGTTTGTTTGTTTGTTTTTTAAAGCATCACATCACTGACTGTAAAGTTGGAAAAAGAGCTAGAAGGTTCCTAAGAACAGCCCATCCCAGGAAGCCTAGGTGTGCAGTACCCCGATGCTTCCACAGGAGGCCGCTCTAAGCCCATTACCGAAAATGCCAGGCCGCTGTTCCAGCGACTGCTTACCCACGGAGAGCGATGCTTCTCCACTCCTCGCAGGGATTTTGAAGTGCAATTAAAAGCACATTAGCAGGGCACTGTGTGACCCAGGCGAAACCATTTTAGTATCAGAGCCTACGACGCTAGCAGCCTCTTCTAAATTACTGCACGTTTACAAATATAATAGAAATGTGTTACACTTGCAAACAAATTTCACCTAGGATGTTTACGTCTCCTCTATACAAAAGACCCATTAGTTTTGGAGACAATAATCTTCATTTAAAGTTAAAATATGCTTTATCGGAAGATTATAGCAGCCTACCTCAAAATCTCACGTCTTCACCTGAGTGCGTAGTATAGAATTCAAATTACATCTTGTGCAAACAGAGTTGTGGGCATGTCTCAACACATTTTCAGTAATTTCCTCCATGCTTTGGGATGGAAATCCCACAATACATCCCCAGTTCCTATGGCATTCCCATGTCAGCAGCGGAGTAAGCCAGGACTCTGCCTCGAGTGTGATGGGCTCAAATATATTAGTGGCCTTCAACACTCGCTCTCCAAGTAGGGACAGACAGTCTTGAAGACCCAACTTGGCCAGGAGATGAGAGAGCTGGAGGGTGAAGCGCAGAGAGTGAAAAGCCAGCAGAGGGCAAGGAGACCACGGCGCTCTGTGCTCCAGGCTCCGGACAATGGAAGGAGTTTATAATCCAGGCAGACCCCAGCAGTCCTCCAGCAGTCGCCTGTCCAGTGTTAAGATCACAGGCATGAACAGCCATGCCAGCTCAAACAGGCGTATTTGTTCAATATATTTCAATAACATACAGTATAACATCTCATTTTGTCAATTTAGAAGAAGAGCATATTTAAGGCAGTCATGGTGTCCCACGCCTTTACCCCAGAATTTGGGAGGCAGAGGCAGGAGAATCTCTTGTGAGCTCAAGGCTAGCCTTGTTGACATATTGAGTTCAGGACAACCAGAGTATACAGTGAGTCCTTGTCTCAAAAAAAAAAAAACAAAAGAAGGAAGAGTATGTTTAAATGGGTTATTTGGCAGTTAATAGACTACTATGCTTATTCTAGGAAGTGCAGAGTTCGTGCCCGCCCACACACCTGTGTCACGGTGTCGCTGCCTCCACTTTCACATTGTACTTTCCACAGCCATTCTTTGCTGTGAGAATTTTCTAATGACACTGAGTATTTTTAGAAAAAAAAAAACCTTTCAGGGTCTGCATCAATTCATTTAACACATTGCCAACTCTGGAACAGGAGGGTGGGCTTCTGGTTTCGGCAACAATAGCATATGGGCTTCCTTGCTTGTGCAGGAATCTGGGTGCCTGCTGCTGAGGAGTCTCTTCCACCGGGTTAATCAAGATGTCTCTGTAACTTGGGTTCGATGGCATGATGCTATAGTCTGGAGCATGGTCCTTAATACCATGCTCCTTAAGACATGGTGATGGAATGATTTCAACAAAGGTTATGGCAGGGCATTGGAATTTCTGTTTTTGGGAATTGCGTTTTTATGTTATTCATTATTATTGTGACAGTTGTCTCTTATGGGTTTGCAATGTGTTTATCTAAGTATTTAACCTTCTGTTAGGGACCCTTCCGCTCCTCTCCAAAGTACAAGTGTATGAGTAAGGCTGTATTTTTATGACAATCTTTACCACATGGGTGTTCTAATCTGTAAATATGTTTTCAAAACAGTTTGAAAGGGATTTTTTTTTCTTCCCCTACTTACCAGGGTTTTCCCTGGACTTAGAATTTGCTGCAAAATATTTGTTTACACTGTGGACATGTGTCTTTATCTTCTCATTGGTTTATTAAAGAGCTGATTGGCCAATAGCTAGGCAGGAGGAGGTTAGGCAGGACTTCTGGGGACAGAGAGGACTCTGGGAAGAAGAAGAAGACAGAGTTTCCAGTCAGACTCAGGGAGGAAACAGGAGATGCAAAATGGGAGCGAGGTAACACCACATGGCAGAACATGGTTTAATATAACTGGGTCAATTTAAGTTATAAGAACTAGCTGAGACAAGCCTAAGCTAAAGACCAACCTTTCATAATTAAGAATAAGTTTCTGTGTTATTATTTTGGAACTGGCTGACCAGACAGAGAAAGACTGGTTACATGACATCCAGCAATGGAGGCTCAAATATCCAAACACAGGGCCTGAGAAAGCTAAGAAAAGTTCTGGACAAGGAGCTGGATATGGATTCCTAGTCCTACAGTCTCTCAGAGAGACCAGTTCTCAGCGGCATACAGAGGGGGCAGCTACCAGTTGTTGCCTTCGGACTGGAGCCAGTCGCCAGTTATCTCAAACACCATGCACTAAACTGAGTCTCCTGGAGGCTGGCATGGCAGGTTAAGATTTGTTTCAATGCAGGAGCTTAGTACATCCAGGTCCAGACACAAAACACCTCTAAAAAGATACAGTGTATGTAAATATGTGCTTAGATGCTACATAGAGAAAAGATAGTCATAGAAAAAATAGCTTAAAATAATAAAATCTTTAAAGAAAGAATAAAGTAATATAAAAAGAATAAGTCATATAAAGATGGAAAATACACAGGGGGCCTGGATCCTGTATGGTGCTTTGTTGACTTTGAATATTTTAAATGCTAATATACAAAAAACAGTATCTGCTGAGAAACATTGGTTTATGGAAACTGCTAAACTAAACCAACAGATATATATATTAAATTATATATATATTAAATTGGAAGTCATAAAATACATTGCATTGGGGAAGGAGCTTTGCCTTTGTTTCTACAGGAAACAAAAAGGTATGGTTCTCTTCAAATTAATGAAGATCAGATTTGACTGGGGAGACTTCCTGAAAATCTTGGCTATAGAGATGAAAAAAAAACCCTACAGGACAGATGACATATATGCTGAGCCCTTTACCATGGAAACAGCTTGGGTACTGGATGAGATGATAAATCTTGTTGGATACAGAGTCCTCACGACTTATTAGTACATGACGTATTTTCATATGGCATGGATAGAGGATTGGTAATACAGTTTAAAAAAGCATATAAACTTAACAGATACCTTTACCTGCTCAGACGAAAAACAAAAAAATCATCTGTAACTGACTTGTGCACACTGCACATCCCATACTTGTGTTAATGCAGGTATATATGTTGTCTTTAAAAGTTGTGTGTTTTCAGAAATAAACAGATCAGACACCAATAAAAACAAGTAGCCCAGCCCCTCAGGTGATCCAGCCCCTCAGAATGCCTCTGTTGTAGTTTCCTCAGAATTCTGAATCCAGAACATCTTCCAAGCTGCTAGCTGAGATGGTCCAGCCGCACAAACTGTCCAGCCAAGACTTCAGATAAGCTCTGCACTTTCCCATCACACAGAGACTAAACAAAAAACAACACAGCTAGCTCTCCCAGGACTTGACCATTATTCACATCTTCTCAGGGTCATCTAAAGACCCCATTGCTTCCAGACAGCAGGAGGCAATCTAGAGAACATGATGCCTACCTTCCCAAAAGGTGGGGTGGGTGGTTGGTGGGTTATGGATATTTGTCATTGTTTATGGGGGTTTTTACAATTATTGGTCATGGTCAGGAAAAAAGCTGAACAAAGCAGATTAGATTCAAGAATTTCTTTCTGCAGGGCAAAGGGAGGGATATAGAAATGATAGGATAGAAGGGTAGATTGTGGAGTCTACTCCTGAATAACCATTATGTTGGGGACTGTGAACCACCAGATCCTAAATTTCCTGTGTACCCCTGCCTGCCAGGACAAACAACTTGTTTTCCTATGCTTGTAGCTGCTCTGAGCAAAAAAAAAAAACTCGTTTTGCAGCTGCTCTGAGCACAAGACCCTCAGGAGTTCCTGATGGCAGGGGAGTGGTTTCTGGTAGGCTTGCAGCTGAGAGTTAGGGCATGGCCATTAGTTAAGGAGACCATATATAAGCTGCCCTGGAAAACAATAAAGGGGGCATTCTCGGTATTACCCATGCCTCTGTGAGTGTCTGTGTGTGTTTCAATCTCCAGCCCTTTGGCCAACTAGCAAACTGTACTGTAGTGCATAGTGCATAGAGCAGGCATTGGGCTATACCATTACTCTCAAATATTTTACATTGATGCGGACTTTTGTATATTAATACAAATTTAAGGTTATTTTTGTTACAATATACTGTGCATATGTTTCTAGTTTTGTTTAAGGTATTGTACCTATACAGCTCATTTAAAAATGTAAAGTTCTAGTCCTTAAAAGATACTTAGAATAATAAAAAAATACATAGTCACCTATAATAATCAAACTTGTAGTCATGTTAGATATGTTTTAAATGTTAAACACGGATATATTTTAGATAGCTAGGTAGTCTTCAAACACTTCAAAGACCTACAGAACATGGCATTTAAGATATCTTAATAACATAAGACTTTTTGTGACAGTGAGACATATCTACTTCAAAAAAGGTTGATGACCATCAAAGAACTGCCACATGGAGTTTGCTTTCAATGTGGCAAAGCTATCCATTGGGACAAGAAATGACTTTACTGTTGATAGCATTATCTACAAACTGGACAAGCAGAATATAAAAGAAGGCAACTGTCAAACTTTGCCAAGACTGGGAAGGACAGTCTTTCAAAATTCCTGCTTCACAGAAAAGTCTGTCAGATATTCTAGGCCTGTAGAACAAAGATGGATGCCAAAACATTGCAGAGGAACCTTGGGTGACTATCCAGGCAGCCAGATGTTTCTGTCATTTCTAAGTTTGAGAAGTTACTTGCTCTGCACTTCCTGTTTATTCAGGTGATATCATATCCTTCTCAAGTCTCTGATAGAGCTGAGAAGATTGGATAGTTATAGTTAAGTTTTACTTGTTACCAAATTCAGAAAAGAAACTAAAAAAAAAGTATAAAGTGTATAAGGTTGAGACATAGAAGTTTAAATTGTTTATCTAAGAAAATGTTTTAAGGCTTAAAAAGATAGTTTTGGGTTGGAAATACAAGTTAGGAAAGAAAGTAAATTGGTATGAAACTTTCAATTTACCAATATAGGATAGATAATGGCATATTTTCTCTGAATTTGAGAAATGCAAATGGACTAGCCATTGTAAATACAATTACCTGATAATTGTTCTTATTATAAACAGTTTTACTGTGTTAGAGTTAAACCTTATCCTTTTTATGTAGACAAAAAAGTGAAATGTTGTAGAATATTTGTTTACACTGTGAACATGTGTCTTTGTCAAGGTGCCTTCTGATTGGTTTAAAAAAGAGCTGAATGGCAAATAGCTAGGTGGGAAGAGGTTAGGCAGAACTTCTGGGGACAGAGAGGTCTCTGGAAGAAGGCAGTGTCTCCAGTCAGGCACAGGAAGGAAATAGGGGGTTCACGACAGAAGAAAAACAATGCCACAAAACAGAAAGGAGATTAATATAAATGGGTTAAGTTATAAGAGCTAGCTGAGACAAGCCTGAGCTAAAGGCCAAGCTTTCATACTAAGCAGAAGTTTCTGTGTCACTATTTGGGAGCTGACTGGAGGGACAGAGAAAGACTTGCTAGAGGAGATCTTTTGGGAAAAATGAAGTGGAGAGGTGGTTCACCCTGACAAGTTCAGGTTCTCGGTCAGCCTGTGAGGAAACTGTCCCTCCCTCAGCTCTCTAAACTTGCTGCAGTTTGACATTAGGAGAGAAAGGACCTTTATTTCTAAGGGTTTTCCCTGTCTACTCCAGTCCCACTGAAAACTCAATGCTTCAATAATTCTTCAAGGTCCTTCCTGGTCTGATTAAATGACAGGGAGGGAGCTGTGAGATAGAGCAGGGTACAATTTCAGATGTCACCTTGACTTACAGTGGGAATAAAACCACTGTAAAACAGAAATACTGGGAATCGAGAATGCTTGACTGCACCCTTCTGCTGAACATCACCAGTGTGCTCAAGACACACAGCCTTTCTCAAGTTGGCGCACCTAGTCTTCCTTCACGTCTGTGGGACATACTAATCCATCAACCCTAACCCCAGGGGTATCTGAGGGAGTTTCCCGCCATGACATTTGCAGTCATCTGAGATATATGTCCAGCTTCTGGTGGATGGAGACTGCAATGAGAGAGGAAGGTGTCACTTGGGAAGGGGAGGCAGGATTGGGGGTTGGCGGCAGCTGGCAGGAGTTGGTTTCTGCTCCCGGCTTTGACATCGTGTCAAACATGTGAAACATGAAAGAAAGAGCCTCTGGGCTCATCGGCCCACCTGATGATGACTAAGAACACAGCCTTTGCTTTTTACCATGTGAGCAATCCCCAGCCCCAAAGCTGTGGCAGTCCTAGCACATTTGCCATTCTGGTGTAGAGGAAATATTAGCTCCTAGCACCTTCTTACTTCAATATCTGCCTTTTAATGATCATTTTATTTCTTATTTTCTTACATATATATAAGAACAAGGAAATAAAATCTTACATAATCCTATCAGCCAGAAATAAGCAGAGATAACCTATTCTGAATACTTTTCCCTGGAAATGTTATCTCATGAAATTTGATTTTAATATAACATCTAATGTTAGCCTTGCATGGCATTCTAATCGTCTATAATGTGACTCTGACTAGCTAACTGGATTCTATTGTATAGACGGACTGTAACATAGCCTGTCCTGCCAGATTCCTTTTGTTTGACATTTAGGATTATGTCCAACTTTTTCTGTATTTCAGAGAGGGCTATAATAAGCATCCTTCTACAAAGATGTCAGTAATAATTTCCCTAGGCTCAATTATAGAATTGGAGTTTCTGGTCCAATATCTTTGTTTGCAATATTGGTTCCTCACAAACCAGCTAGCCGCCAGAAAGATGTGAGTGTTTATATTCAAATCCATGGACTGTGAGGGCTCCCGGTCCATTGTTCACTCTCAGACCACGACTTGAGCCTCAGGACCAAACTTTTACCTGACAATTCTTGAGTGCTGCTATGCTTAGGATGTTGAATGTCCTACGCATCTATCCATTAAAAGCTTTCCCCTCAGGATGGTGCTAGTAAGAGATGCTGTGGGTCTGTAAAGAGTGGAGCCTGCTAAGAGGATATTTGGGGTGTGGCATCTTGGCACCTTCTTATCTACTCCTTACTTCCTGGTTCATGAAGTGAGCACAAAACATGCTCTCACCATGATGAATGCCTCGTCAGAAGTTCAAAGTTATGTTCCCCACCACTGTGGACTGAGATCTCCAAAGCTATGAACAAAAACAAACCTTTCCTCCTAATCAGACATCAGATATCTTGTCACAGTTACAGGAGGTTGATTAATACACCAGGACTATTCTGAGCATGAAAAGATAATCATGACCAAAAGAGAAAAAAATCTGGTTTTGTGTGGCTAATAAAAGATACGTTAAATGGTTATTAGAAGGTAAAGTAAGGCAGAGCAGGACAGGGTACTTTGGGGTGGTGTGTAGACTCAAGGTTAGCTCTGCACACAGATAGGCATAAGCTGCAATAGAGGTGAGGGAGAGGGAAGGGTCAAGATCACTCTTGTTTGGAAAAGCATCCTAAAGGAGTACTTAACAGCATCACCTAAGTACTTACCCCAAGGGAGTACTTAACAGCATCACCTAAGTACTTACTCCAAGGGAGTACTTAACAGCATCACCTAAGTACTTACTCCAAGGGGATACTTAACAGCATTACTCTTAATGAAATGGTGACCTGACCTTTTGCATTTTGGCTAAGCAATTAAAGTTCACTATAGCATATTTTTTTATCTAAAAATCCACAAGAATATTCTGGCAATCTTTGCCTTAGCATTCTGCAGTTGAGAAGTAGCAGAAATGATTCTGAGATGTTGCCAGTCTGTGTGTAAGGTCTGCCCTCGTTTTGCAGTGGGAGAGACAGAGTCCCAGAAAGGTGGGTGGGGTTTATTACAAATGTCAGGGGAGGGGAAATAAAATGGAAAGTGTTTCACTCATTTACAACAGTTTACATTTTGGATGGTTGAGAATGAGCTGCATTCTTCTTTTGCTTTATAATGTCTAGAACAGACTCTGGTGTAAGTAAGTAAGTAAAGACATTGAACAATGATTCTGCACAACTAATGGCTATTGACTGTCAAGACCTCTTCTAAATACGCCCAAAGCATCGTGTGGTGGTGGCAGCCTCCTATGTGAGGGTTAGCGATTCCTCTAAGGAAAGGGAGTAGTTCAGTGTTCTGTACGTCTGCTCTTAGTAGAAAAATAAAAAGCAAACATTCCCTTGGAAACCCTTATTTACGGGCTGGGCATAACTTAGTAAAGGGCTTGTTGCACAAGCAGGAGGACCTGAGTGAGGGTCCCTGGACCCACAGGAAAGAGGCTGGTTGGTGGTGTGCACTTGTAATACCAGTGCTGGGAAGATGGGAGAAGCACTCTCGGTCTCACTCACCAGTCAGCCGCGGTCACAGTGAGCTCCAGGCTAATGAGAGGGTCCTGTCTCTCAAAATCAGTGGATGGCATTTCTGAGAAATGACACTCAGGGATGACCTCTGCATCCACACACATGTGGGCATACCATACACATACACACATACATGCATATACACATACAGACACAATACATACATACACATATGCACACATACACTATATGTGCATACACATACATGTGTACTAATACATATATATATACACACAGTATATACGTATACAGACACATACAAAAACATATACACATGCTAGTCTATGACAGTTTCACATAGGATTCTAATGCTTCAGTTTAAAACTTTGGTGTTTGATACTGGATTTCACTATATTTCTAAACAGAAAATGTGCATTGTTCCGGATGACTCTTGTACCTAGAGTGTGGCAACTTTCCCTAAAAAGCCAACAGTAGGAAAGTACTAGAGATGGCTCAGATTTTCAACTCATTGCCTTCAGATTGTCTCTTAGCAGTTAGCTCAAATAGTCATTAACCAGTTATTTTGTGAATGTCCAGATTGTTTCTAGGAAGGACTTTTCTTTTCCATTTGAGTATTAGTCCTCTGAGGGTGGAAAAGATCCTCCACCTCTGAGATGTTTCCTACAACAGCTGGAGTGTATACCTTCTGCTCACGGATATATGAGGAATGACAGCTGGTAGTGTGTACCCTCTGCTCATGGATGTTAAAGGAATGATGGCTGGTGGTGTATACCGTCTGCTCACGGATGTTGGAGGAATGATGGCTGGTGGGGTGTCCATCTGCTCATGGATGTTAAAGGAATAACAGCTGGTGGTGTATACTGTCTGCTTACGGATGTTGGAGGAATGACGGCTGGTGGTGTGTACCATCTGCTCACGGATGTTGGAGGAATGACGGCTGTTGGTGTATATTGTCTGTTCACGGATGTTAAAGGAATAACGGCTGGTGGTGTATACTGTCTGCTCACGGATGTTGGAGGAATGACGGCTGGTGGTGTGTACCATCTGCTCACNTTCACGGATGTTAAAGGAATAACGGCTGGTGGTGTATACTGTCTGCTCACGGATGTTGGAGGAATGACGGCTGGTGGTGTGTACCATCTGCTCACAGATGTTGGAGGAATGATGGCTGGTGGTGTATACTGTCTGCTCACGGATGTTGGAGGAATGAAGGCTGGTAGTGTGTACCGTGTGCTCACAGATGTTAAAGGAATGAAGGCTGGTGGTGTGTACTGTCTGCTCATGGATGTTAGGGGAATGAAGGATAATTCAAGTCCTTACACTTGCATTTCTTTTCATTTATCAGGTGCATTTGAAGCCATGTTTTCCTCTGTGTGCCCAGCAGCACTGTTGTGAATGAACTCAGTCATCCACCTCTGACAGGTCACTATCTAATTAATTAATCATTTGATAATTAAAATGACCTCCTTTTGGCTGATATCGGATCCCAAGAAAGGTTCAAAAGAAACCTGACACATTAAATTGTGTCCTATTCCATTGCGACAACCTTGCCATTTAGCACATGATGTCATATCTGATCACGTTGTGGTAAAGTTGAACAAGACAGGAACATAGTAGAAGCCCAGCATACTATACTAATATAAAGTCATTGATTACCCACTCTTTCAAAATGGAAGCCCTTAGGCAAAGTTGGCGTTGTGAACCTTGGAGGCAAATCCCCATGAGCCGCTGTCCTTCAAAGGGCTCTGACTAGTTTCCACACGGGACTTGGTTAGAGCACAATGGAAACAACATGCTGTGTGCTTTGGGAACCAACCATGAACCTGGGCTTTTGTACTGAGCTCAGCATTAGTTTTACAGTGGAAGCAAACTGGAGCACAGACTCCTTGGCTGGATCTAGGACACAGCATTTTTTGCCCTCTATTTCTGAAAGAGTAGTTAACAGGAGTTAGCAGTGCAATAGAAATCTTCAAGAAAACCCATCTGCTGCAACCTCCGCTTATGCAGCATTATGGGTTTTGTGTTTTAGAAATACTTTTGCTGCTGAGATGGTAAGCTGGCTTTCATGTTGCTACAGTGCTGTGGAACACAGTGAATTGGTAGGAACAGAATTCATGCTAAACTTTCTATGTTCAGCATTTTAATACAGAATATGCATGGCCCGTGGTGCATGATTCCATTATGATGTAATATGGAGTTTAGGGAGAGCTCTCACAGTAACCGTGGCCTGTGGTTGACATGCTGGATCTCAAATAAGCTACAGGTGACATAGGTGTCTTCTCAGAGGGGATATTGGCTTTCTGTATATAATTAATAACAAGAAAACTGTATCCTGACTTTAAGGTCTGCAGTAGCATCCTGGAACAAAAAGGACCATAAATTAACATCAATTATGTATTAAAACTCCAATTAACCTGGCTGACACTGATATACTTGAACAAGGCACATTTAGATAAAAGAGAAACTCTCTAATTACTTGGACCAGGACCTTCTGACCCATTCTACTCTCTTATCCCAAGTCCAACCTCACGAAGAATGAAATGAGGGGGAGGGAGTCTTACACAAGGTGACAATACCACACCAGAAGGTGCCCCCCAAACACCCTGTCGCCATGAGAAAATTTTCATGAGGAATGTCTTACTGTGCCTGGACTCCTAACAACAAATGCAACCACTGAAGGTCACTTTAAGGTCAAACATGCTGGTTTTCTGTGAGCCTTTCCATTGCCACCTACTTATCAGCCACACTAGGAAGACACAAAGGGCTTTTCTCCTCCCAACCCTCCACTCTGCTTGGCCCCTCTTTAGGGAAATCTCCTAGGAAACCAGTTCAGGGGTCCCAATTCTCTTTGTACTGCTCCTTGTCCCTGATGCCTCCCCCACACCCCAGGTCTTTTGACAGCCTCCTGTTTTCCATTTGATTTGGGACGCAGTCTGATCTGCACTCTCCATCTGGTCTCCAAGTGGTCCTCTGGATTTTGTTCATCTCTGAATTCTGTCTGCTGCCTGGGCATCTCTCCCAGTTCTCCAGGTCCTCATATTCCTCCCAGCATGGCTTGATCACCTAACTTTGGCCACAACTGCGCATGCATCCGCCCTCCTCTTCTAGACTGTACGCTGCATACCCTGATTGCTCCTTCTGAAGATATAGAAATTCTGATGGCAATGTTCATGGAATGGAGAAAAAACTGTGGTGTGAGCCACCAGCCTGGGAAGTAAGACACGTCCTAGGAGCTGAGGAGACAAAGCAGGAAAAACCAAATAAATGATGTAATTTTCCCACTGGCCCGTGGCGGGTATATCCCTACTGCAGTGATCTGTGAGACGCTGATTCCTTTCTTTGATCAAGATTCAGGATCTTATATAGCCAAGGCTGGTCTTGAACTTGCCGACCATAATCTTGAGCTTCTGATCCTCCTAGCTCCACCCACAGTGTCCTGGGATTGTAGGCAGATGCAACCATGCCTTGTTTATGTGACACTGGGGTTTCATGCATGCCAGGCAAGCACTGCACAACTGAGCGACATTCCCAGCTCCCTGGCCATTTCTCCAGCTCACCCTGTGTGGCCGATGGCGCCACTTATTTTATTTATGCTACTTACCCTGTGTTCAGCCCGGCTTTTCTGCTCATCCTTTTCCACTGCATACAAGAAACAAGGACTAAATACTTTCGTCAGGCTCTTCTCTGTCTACATCCCAAATGAGACCAACTTTTTATAGATACAAATGAACTCAGCTTTTAGCCAAATACGAAATTTAAAAAATCAAGAAATGCTTCTAAATAAAGCAGAATTTCTACTTATACATTTGAATAAATATATCCAAGTTCTTTTGGGGCCACAGATATATGTGAATAGATGCTTAGATCTATCTAAGGACTAAGTCTCTAGAACAGATGCTTATGAATAGAGATGAAAGTATATATACAGAATTTAAAATGTTGTCAACATGGGGGAGGTCAATGAAGATACCACTATGTACACACTATTTTTTTGGTCAGAGGCAAGTGACAGTGTGAGCACAGGGTGGGAACCGATGCTGGGATCTAACGGTAAGTGGTTTGAGTTGAGCCTGCTAGGGGAGGCCGCTGCTCTACAGTTGGGTGAAGCAGTTACTCTGTGGCCAGGTACAGCAGCCCCAGGATCCTTCTTTGAAAGTTGACTTTCTGCCCTTAATCCATTTTGGATTGTGTGCTCAGGTCCAAGGCTTGTAATCGTTTTCTTGTCCCCGATTTTGTGTTTTTCTGACCTAGATTTGATAACTCAACTGTTTTCCTCTCTATGACCTGACTTAATACTGCTCTCATCTACTTTGCTGGAAACCTCAGGTCAAGGATAAGCAGGGAAGTCCTTCAAGTTTCCAAACAGAAGAACAAGTTACATAAAGAGCAGCCTTGTGCTTTCCTTTTGAAACATGAAAGTCAGAAGACAATGAAATACAGCATCTACAGAAAGCTGAGATACAATTATTATAATCTGATTTATATGAGAGTGAAAAAAACCGTAACAAGCCCGTGAACCTTTGCCCCCAAACAACTGATGTAAGCCCAGCAATCTCTCACCTGAAGGGCACCTGAAGCCTTTCACCGGAGTCTATTCTCCCACAACAGCCAGAAGACCCCTTTGAGAACAATCATCACGTCAGGTTACTTCAGTGCTCAGAACCCCTTAGCAGTTCCCAACTCCCCTCTGACCTCTGGCGGCTTCCCCTCAGCAGGGAATGAACTTTGCCATTGCTATGCTTGACTGTGGATTTGCCCGGCCTCGGGTCTTTGCTTAGCTGTTATCTATTGCAGAGGCCTCTCTGGCCCGCTATATTTGTATTAAATCACAGTCTTATTGGTCACTCTATCTCCCCCACCTCTTGGTTTTTCACATATATTCGTTATTCTATACTATGTACTTTAAGTTTTACTTCCTGTGGTGTTTGGGGATGGAACCCAGGGCCTTGGGCATGTGGCATGCCCTTAACTGCTTGTCCGTTTTATCTTTTCTCCTGTTAGAATATTGGCACCATGAAGTCAGAGGATTTGTTTGCTCTCTCTTCCCTCCTAGAAACCATCCTCAGGAAGCTTTCACTACTCATCAAAGGAAGAGAAAGGCGCCTTTGGTACAGCCTCATTTCATCCTCAGAGTGCTGGTGCGCTCTCCTGCAATGAAGGAAAGGGAAGAGTTGGGTATATTCAGGAAATTAGGAAGTTGCACCCATAGACATTAAGTTACCTAGAATGGTTGCTAAAAATACAATTAAATTAGATTCTCAGATCTCTTCTCAGCCCAAAGAAATCAGAATTTCCAGAAGAAAGTCTTAGAACCTGAGAATTCCAAACTATAGCACCAAATATTCTCCAAGGCTTTTTATATTTCCATCATAAGGAAATTCTCTGTGAATCTAGTTTTATAAGAAAAGCATATGGATATATTTTAATATCAATAACCAAAGAGTATTTGTGTCTGAGTTAATATAATTTTCAATTGATTTAACATTTATTTGACTGTCTAGTGATCATCTAATATCCAATTTATCGTGTAGCTATTTATCATGTGAATATTTATCATCTATCATCTATTTGTCATTTATCACCCAATTTACCAGCTAGTTGTCAGATAACTATCATCTGTGTACTATCTGTCTACTATATATGTATGTATGTATCATCTACCCATACATACACCCATGTATGCATTATCTATCATTTAGTTATCTATCTATCATCTGTCTATATATCTATCTGTCATTTATCTTTTAATTAGAGGTTGAGAGGTTTGCATACTGTCCTATATGAGAATTCTTGAAATAAGACAAGTTTTATTATCTCACCACTCTTTAGATTACTCGTTTTCATTATAATTCGATTTCAGTTGGTCCAGTTGTGCTCTCAGTATGAAGCTCATTTCATCCACAGACAGATGCAGCTGGGATGTGCAGACATAATGCTGCACTTGTTAAAATGAGCTTCTCTATTCATCCCTTTGGTACAGCCTCAGAAGGGGGAGAAGAAGGATTAGAGTCTTACTGGCAATGTTCATGTAAAACATACTAGGAGTCTGTGCCTGGCATTTAGTGGAAAGGCAAAATTCTCTTTTCACCAGTATTTTACAAGAATATCACTATGTTACAGTCTGGTACTAACTAGAATTGATTTTTATATTGAAAATAAATATTGGGGAAATAGTTAATTAGGTTCACTGTGTTTTAAGACATCAAGGATTGCTAAAATGGTTAAAAGTTGTTAGCATAAAATATAGTTTGGTAATTAAAGCAAACAGTTATTTAGAAAATTCAATTATGATAAATTAATTCTTGAATACCAGATAAGTAAAGTCCTATTGAGTACAATAAGATCCTTGAAAACAGCATGGCTATAATCTTAGCAGAGAGACAAAGAATGTCAAAACATGGGATCATTAAAGAGTAATGAAAGCTTGCTCTTGTACAAGCTACCTAATCGCTTTGATTCACACTGTGTCTCTCACCAGTGAAATGGATACAATAACACAAGACTCCTGGGGAGGTTGCAGGATGAAAGGAGGTAACTCCTATCTTTGATAAATGGTATAGGATGCCACTCGAGGAGCCACGGAGGCTCGGGGAAGGAGTGATGGCCAAAGCTCCACAAAGCTGGGGAAGTCTTTGTAGAGAGAGAGGGCAGCTTGCTCTTGGACAAGTTTGGAAGACCGGTATAATACACAACGGTGTGGGGGTGGGGAAAGCTTGATGTTTTAAGAGAACAATAAAGGAACATCTTACTGAAGATGTGGGTCATGAAAGACAAGACTGACCAGGAGGGTGTTCATCTGGAGGGACCAGCAGAAATGAAACATGCCAACATAGAGATAAAGACAGAAGTCCAGTTATCCTACTACAGCTTAAAGCTGCATTGCTTGCTCCTGGTTGTTCTGTTCTTGACAAATATTTGTCTTTATAATTAAATAACTTCGGATATATGTAAAGTTCGTATGTGGTGTCACTATTCAGCATGGGTATCATGGCGCATTTTTGCATACCTTTGCATATTCTATGCAAGAATGACTCGGGATGGCACTTGTATTTAGCAGCCTTGTTGTAAGTTAAATACCGTGTTATTATAAGAACCTTGGGTTCTACCACATTTCCTCCCCTAACATATAACACCGCCATGGGAATAAATCTCATAATATATATAGTTTTCTTCACAGGAAGGGTTGCTAGAATGACTGCTGAGTCCAAAATGTGTGAATATATTTAAGATTATTATATTTGTAAATTGCTACACTGAGCTGTGCCAGCTCATATTTCCATGAGAAAAAAAAATGAGAGTATGGATTTCATCCCATCCTTGGCAGAGTGATGTGGATGTTGTGGCGTTGTGGATCCCAGGAAGCATAGTTTGGCGGCTGTCAGCGGAGGGACTTGGAGGAGAGTTAGTGACAAACAATGACAGGCAGGTGCTGTCATTCCCACATGGCAAGGGAAGGAGTACATCAGACCTTCTCTCTCTCTCTCTCTGTCCTTCCTTCTTATTAGAAACACAAATCACCACAAAACTGGCAAAATCTAGAAATGTAAAATCTTGCTTTTTTACTATTATGTATAGCGCTGCTATCTTTCTTTCCTACCCATATTGCCTTTATTTTTGTTTTTCTTCTCAGAGAGGAATTTTCAGAATATGTGCTATAGCTACATTTTATTTAGGTTTAGGGATTATTGTCAATGGAGGAGTGAATGGATTCATTACAGATGTGCATGCATGTGTGTGCACACATACATAGAAATGATCATTGTACTTCTCAAAGTTAAAGAACTTTCTAAAGAATATTTCTAAGATGTAGGTTTTTCTTTTTGTTTTTTTTGAGATATGTTCTCATTCTTAGCCCAGGCTGGCCTTGAACTCGAGTAATTCTCCTGTCTCAGTCTCACAGTCAGGATTGCAAGTGTGAAGTACTTTACCTGGCATCTAACTCTAGAAGGGGGAGAGCTGGACATAAACTAGGCAGACAGACTTCCTCCTCTGTGCGCTGTGTTCCTTTATGCAGAGGTGGCACTGTTGGCTTGGTGGTAACTCACTCTTTTAATTTGTGCTTATTTTGAAATATTTTTATTTTTCTCTCAATTTTATTTATTTTTATTTAATTTTGAACATAACTTTTATTGATTCTTTGGGTGTTTCACACCATGCACCGCAATCCCATTCATTTCAGAGTTCTCCATATCTGCCCTTCACCCTTACAGCATTCTTCACAAAGGAAAACTTTAAAAAAAAAAGAATAAAAGATAAAAATACAAATAAGAATATTAAAACAATCAAGCAAAGGCAAACAAACAAGCAAAACAACAACAAATGGGTTCACTTCACTCCTCTGTCTTTCCCCCTCTCCATCCAATCTTTGTTTGACTCAGTGGCACTGGGAGCTGCTGTGCATCACGCAGCAGACAGACCTTTGGTCTACACAGCTTTCCTTGCATTATGTTGTTAGTGCGTTATTGCTCAGGTTCAAGGCCTCTGGCCTCTGGTATCATCAATGCTGGACCTTTACTGACATCTCCTTTCAGATACCCTGCTGTGGCAGAATCACAGAGATCATGGTAGCCGTGGTTCCACAGGACCAGTTCTTTCGCATGCACCAGCAAGTTATGGGGTACATGCCGGGGAGTGCCAACTAAAACCCTGGGTGTGGCTTCTGAGTTGGTCAGTCCAGGCTGCAAGATCAACCCTCACAGGTGAGGGGTGGAGTCAGCTCCCGCAAGTGTGTGTGTTAGGGAGAAGAGCTCTTCTATGAGGGGTGGGACCAGCGGGGGGTGTGTGGAGGAGCTGCTTCCCCTTGATCAATGATGGGTGTGGTCAGCTCAGCATGGCCCTAATTCTTCAACACATGACTCAATACATGGTTTGCAAGGGTCCCTTGGTAACAAGGGCCATGGATGTTAACACAGATCCCTGCTACATCAGCACCATGGACCCAGATATGACCAGCAGTAGCAGCTTGGGCCCAGTTGTCACCATGGCCCTGGCTGGCAGCACAGACTACTCAGATTGTGGTGTCCCCTGCAGCAGCATGACCCTCAGGCACCAATGTGGCCCGTTGTGGCCCAGACCCCAGGTGTTCTCAAGGTCTTTAGTGATAGCAGGAGACATAGACATCAACACAGATCATACTTGTGGCAGGGGCACAGACCCAGACATGGTCCTTAATAGAAGCCCAGGCCCAGATGTCACCATGGCCCTGGGTGGCAAGCAGGCCTTGCATATCAGCCTGCTTCTTACTACCCTCCCTTCCTCAGATTTGCCTCTCTCCACAGAGCATATACCATTCTGCTCCTCTCTCTTCCGTGCCCCATCATATATGGGCTCATCATGATGGTGCCCAACCACCCTATACAAGGAGGCCCTGGGCAGGGCAAGTGAAGCCAAATAGGCCTGTGAGTGCTGGGTTCCCCTGAAATCTTAAATGATAGCTGTGTTGGACACATCAATCTTGCTCATCAGTTATTTACTTTCAGGGCTCCTGCTTTTTGGTGCCTGATCTTTTGTCTGTCTTTTCAGGTGAGTTGCTGGTTTCCCCAACACCTCCAATTCTGTTCTTTGTATTTTTGATATATCAACCATATCACAGAGAGCTCTTCCTATGGTCCGTTTGGGCTTCTAACTGCATAATGTTTAGATGTCTATTTCTTTAGATTGATCATGTTTCTGCTGTAATTGTGTAGTACAGATTCTCTACACCTTTGGTTTTTATCTTGGTTCCTATTCTGTGTGGGTTCTTGGGTTTGATCTCTTGGTCGTGCACTAGGAGCCTTGGGCAGTGTGGTCATGATATTTATCATTTCTTTTTTTTTTTGGTTTTCGAGACAGGGTTTCTCTGTGGCTTTGGAGCCTGCGCTGGAACTAGCTCTTGTAGACCAGGCTGGTCTCGAACTCACAAAGATCCGCCTGCCTCTGCCTCCCGAGTGCTGGGATTAAAGGCGTGCGCCACCACCGCCCGGCTATATTTATCATTTCTATTGCTGTTTGAATGTGGTATTTCATTTTACTCTATGACAGCAATGTCTTTCTTATCTTGATTCCTTCACTGGGGCCACATCCTTAGGATTACAGCACAAGTTGGAACCTTGGTGGGTGAGGGCTGAGGACTGGAGACAAATAAGCTATATAGACAGAGTCTGAGTTTATTGAGAGAAGGGCCAAAGGCAAGGGAAAGAGGGAGAAAGAGAGAGAGAAAGAAAAGGAGGGAGGGAGGGTGGGG
>JAQHUG010000277.1:1969646-2002315 GCA_028555095.1 Dicrostonyx torquatus | reverse complement strand
GGAGGGAGGGAGGGAGGGAGAGAGAGGGGCAAAGTTCTGTTTACCTCTTTAGAAGAAAGGCAGGAAGCGAGTGCGAGTGGGCGGAGCTTGCCTCTTAAAGGGACCTTTGCATCTGCATTTGCTTAGTGATGCAGCAGCCCTAGGACCCTGGGCTGGCCAGAGTATTGCCTGGGTTCATCCTGCCAGGTGACAGGGACCAGGATATGTTTGTATCCTAACACACGTGGGTGCAGCTTTTACCCTATCCCGTCACTCAGAACAGCACTTTTCTGTTTTATTGTGTTTAGCGTCCTTAGTATTTTCCTCTTTAGTGTACCCTTTGTAATTACCCCCGGATCTTCGTGTGTTTATGAGCTCTGCCTTTAAACTGGCAGGATTAGTTTCCTTTTATATTTTATAACTATTTGAGTGTTTTGAGGTTTTTTTTTTTTTTGCTTCAATTTTTCTTCTCTGACCTCTAAAGAGGCTACAATTTATCTACCTTAAATATGCAAACGAAGCCAAGGTTGCTATTTGTCTCAAGTGTTTTCACCCAGCTCTTAATGAGACTCACCTGAGAGACTGAAAATCATTACTATCCAGGCCGCACCATTTGGGAGTCTGTTTAAAGTCTGAGCTGTGGCCTGGGCAATGGTATATTTTAAACTCCCCCCCCCAGGCAATATATCATGGATATCAAGATTTTTCCATTTGCCTTCAGTGTCACCATAACTACCTCCTACACCAAGAGATGCCACTTTCTTACTTTTCACTGCAACAATATTCTGGAACGGGTATTCATATCATCTCTGCCATGTTCTCTGGGCACTGAGATATGCATTAACTGTCCCCAGACTACCTCGCTTCTCCAAATGTCCCACACCATCCATATGCTGACCATTAGGTGTCTTAGAGCTAAGCCTTATTTAGGGATGGCCTTTGGCAGTTGAATCCTCTAAAAGAGTTCAGAGTTTTAGGCTATCCACGTTATAGCTCTGTGTGTGTGTATGCGTACATATGTGTGTGTGGTTATGTGTGCACGTGTGTGTATATGCATGCACGTGTGTGTGTGTGTGTGTGTGTGTGTGTGTGCGTGCTGCTGGAGGCTGAACCCCTGCATCTGTCATATTGAGCGCGTACTCTGTCATTAACCTGCACCATCAAGCTTCATGTAACATCTGTGACCTTGGTAATTTCTGTTAGTTTCCTTCTCTGCCCCCAGCAGAACACTCTCTAGCTTCTCCGTGGGTTTACTCTTTATTGGTCCACCAGTCTGTTGCTGAAGATGCCAGTGATAACATGATGGAACTGTCCATAGAAGAAACCTGGATTGTGGCGGTCTGGGAGGTGGAGTAATTTGTATAAGTTAAAACCAATAGTCGGCGGTAATGTCCTTTTATCCGGTAGTCCTAAACTGTCATCTCTAGATCACGGCATCAGGATCAGCCAAGAGCTTGCTAGAAATGCAGATTAGAAGATGTTTTCCTCAGCTTGCTAAGCTAGAAATTTAAGAGTAGGGTGAGGCAGGGCTCAGAAATCTATGTTTTAAAATTTTTTTCCAAGTGGTTTTGATGCTCAAATACTAGAGCCACTCTCTAGTCCAAGATCTTCCCATTTATTTTCATCAAGAAAACAGAACACTTCTGCTGATGACTGGCTAAGCAATGATAAGGTCGAGAGGGGCACAACTATTCCATCCCTGCAAAACTCGGGGATCATCTCAGAAGATGGGGGAGAAAAAGTGGGAGAGCCAGAGTTTGGGGGGGGGGACCTTGGTGAAACAGTCTGCATGTGACAGGACCTCTGCATTCATGAACATAAAGCAAATGTGGTTGCGTGTTCAAGATCTGAACAAGGGCAAGGCAGTCATGTGTGAACATGAGGTGAGCATGAGGACACATGAGCCCTATCCCTAGCTGAGTAACTGCAGAATGTCCTCTAGTGGAGGGAGAGCCGTCTGAGGAGGGTGTCATCTCTGGTGGGTAAGCCATACTCCTGTAGATAGCCCACATCTAGAAGTATGTGCGTAGCACAGATTGGATTTTATTAGTTATAAAAGTAAAAGGGGCCAGGTGATGGTGGTACATGCCTTTAATTCCAGTACCCAGAAGGCAGAGGCAGACAGATCTCTGTGAGTTCAAGGGCAACCTGGTCTACAAAAGCTAGTTCCAGGACAGGCTTCAAAGCTACAGAGAAACTGTGTCTTAAAAAAAACTAAAAAATAAAAATAAAGAAGAGTGGGACGGAGTTGGGAAAAGGAAGGGAAGTGAGGACGGATCTTGGCAGAGCTAGGAAAATGAGAGTACCTGGTATACATGTATGTAATTCTCAAAGAATTAATAAAAATACTGTATTAAAAATGAAGAGCCTAGTCAAATCTCAAAGGGGGGATTAACTACTTAGTGTGCAGCATCAGCAGCACCTCCTTGCATACAGTGGATATTCCAAAAATCCCCCAGGGGATGCTGAAGACACAGAGAGTATCAAACCACAAATCATGATAGAATCTTAGCTCTCCCCCTCCCGGAAAGCACTTTGTGAATTTCCATCCACACATGCTAATGGCTGGCATCATTATTCTTGCGGTCTGAGACATTCTTAAGGAAAATAAGAGTTACTTGAACATAAACACTGGGCTAGCAAGTACCAGATCTTTTAATGAGATACCCAGTGGCTGTAGAATAAATGGTAAACACAGACACACTGGGCAAAGGGGAGGCTCACACCTCAAGCAGACATTGGGGCGGAGCAAGATTTCCTCATGGCACTCAGAAGACCATCAATTTAAAACTTACTGTTTACTACTGGAATTTTCCATTAATTGTTTGGACCAAGGCTGATCCCAGGTAACTGGAACTGGAGAGTAAAACCACAGACGGTGGGGGATTATTGTGCTAAAGTCCTAGCTTGGCATGCTAATTTACTCCGATTATTACAGCTCTCAGACTAATCTTCATATTATGACGATTTTCTTAAAATTGAAATTTAGCTCATGATTCAAGCCAAATGGGAGTGTTGAAGCCAGAACGTTGAGTAGATTGCCCAAATGGCCCATGAATTTGTGCCAAATTATTCACATCCAAACCTCCTGTATAGGAACTGCTACCCAACTCCTCTAAAGCGAGACAAGGAGCCAATTCTTTTGTTTCTTTCTCCACTGACTGTAATTTCTGAGGCAGAAGTAACAAGCTTCTCTTAGTGGTCTTTAAATTATGCTAATCAGGTGTGTACCCCCTGAATGGTGCCACCTCAATGCTGTGGTTTACGATGTGAAGGTGTGTAGCAATCTTTCTTACACAAATCTTCCCAAGAAAAATAAATTTCGGGCTGGAAAAAATAATATGGCAGCTAGTTCTTTTTCTATTTGAACTGATAAAACATTCCCTTTTTACAGCATCCACTGTTTTTCCAAGCTCCATTTCTTTTACTGAGTGTATGCCCTTTGGCTTTCCTGATGGGTTCCCACTAGCAGAAGAAGACCAAGGAGGAAGAACACACACCTGAAGTTTCTAAACAAATCTAGTTTCATGTGTAAAATAGCTCATGCTTAGATGCAAGGAAAAATGAATGATGTATTTATCTGAGCATCAGTAGGGCCATTGAGGCTGTTAGTCACTTGGAATGACCTAGAACTATAGTAGAAGGTCAGGATAAGGCAGGAAATGCGTGCATCCTCTTCCAACGCAGACCTCACCAAGCAGACCACGATAACAAGCACATTGTCCATCCTGGGAGGCTAGGCATCGTGTAGGAAGTGGTTTGTACTATTATTGAAAAAGCAAAAATTTCTTCAGAGACATGTTCACCATCACTTTATAAATAAACACTAGGTTTAAGGATTAGGAGCCCCAGTGCTTGCTGCCGACTTCACTTTGGGACATTTCTAAGGTCTACAGTTTCCTTCTACTTCAGACTTGACAATACTGGCAGTCTGACTTTTCTTTATCTTCATATTCTAGTTCCTTTCTCTCCTGTGTGTGTGTGTGTGTGTGTGTGTGTGTGTGTGTGCGTGCGTGTGCATGAGTGTGTGTATGTGTGGTCAAAACAGAAGATTGTTGCCTATACCTTACAAATGCTCATACCCAAGTGCATCTTTAGAAGAGGTACTCGAATTCCAGATGATTCTACAGATAAAGTAGAAACTAAGCAGGGTGCTCCTCCAGGGCCAGAGCTCACCTATTGTACTGGATGGTGCAAATCTGTCCAAATGACCAGCTGTCTTCACCTCTCTCTGCTTGCCCATAGCCCCAGGCCCTGTGCTTCCAAAGCTAGTCTATCCAGTAGCCTGTCAAACTGTCTCAGTCTCACACATGTGCACTCTCGCCCACTGGTTTCCTGATTGGTATTCCTTGCCCTCACTCAACCGTCACTTTTGTGGCTACTCCTGGTCTTCTGAAATGCTGAGCACTGTTATGATACCAGTTCAAATATGCTCATCACCATTCAAGTCTTTCAGGTTCAACGCTGTCTGCACAAACAAGACCCATCACCATTTTTCCACTTCCTACCACTTCCCTGTCAGTATGACTGGAATTGGTGTGGATTGAGATTCCGATTTATTTGGTTCAAATTAACCCTAGGCACTCAGTTGTAACAGAATTTCTTAATCACTCCCTGCCCCCAGGCTTAGGGACCTATGTGAAATAGAGGCAGAAAGATTCTAAGAGCCAGAGGTCACGGATGACCCAGAGGAAGCAGTGTCTTCCAGGCTCAACCGGACTGATGCACATGTGATCTCACAAGAGATGGGGAGCACGCACTGTGTTCAAACCAGACAAAGTCTTAGCACTGAGCAGGGCAGTGGACATGCATTCCCACCTTTAATCAAGGACCTGCCTGCAATTGATAACTTCCAGCAAAGGGAAAATCAGCTTGATGCAATGGAGTATATCAACCTCTCCAGGGCAGGCCCTGTGCCCATAAGAAGTTTAATCAACACAAAACAAAACTTGTTAGACTTGACTTTGTTTAGGCATTTGGGGTCTCTCTCTCTCTCTCTCTTCTTTCTTTCTTTGTATGTTTTTATTTTCACTTTTATATTATGTGTTTTGTTTCTTTTTTTTTTTCTTTTTCCTGGGTGGGGGAATAGAGTTGAGCGGGCTGGGAGGTAGTTAAAGGAGGAGACCTGGAAGGAGTCAAAGGGGGAGAAAGCAGGATCCAAATAAATAGAAGACAATTTTAAAAGTTGCTTAAATTGGTCTGATCAATAAATGTGTTTCTCTGTTGACTGTGATTGATAATTCTCCAGGGTGTAGAAGTCTGGACTGGCATGTGTGGTCTTTCAGAACTTGCACAAGCTCTGTCTGCTTTTAAAGTCGCCTAAGAAAAGTCAGGTCTCCATCGAATGGGCCTGCCTTCCTGTGACTTGGTCCTCTTCCTTTACAGCTTTCAGTTTCCTTGCTTTGTTATGTTCCTTTATTGTTTTATTATGTGTTGTAGGAAATTTCTTTTCTAGCCCCGTCTATTTAGTATTCTATTTGCTTCTTGCACTTTGATAGGCATTTTTTTCCTTCAGATTAGGGAAATTTTCTTCTATTGTTTTACTAAAAATAATTTTTGTGCCCTTGACCAGGATTTCTTCTTCTTCCCTATAACATTTATTCCTAAGTTTGTCTTTTTATAGTGCCCCAGATTTTTTGGATGCTTTGTGCCTGGGTTTTTTTAGGTTTAACATTTTCTTTGACTGAGCTATCCATTTCTGACTTTGTCTTCAAGACTTGAAATTCTCTCTTTTATATTTCTATCTGTAGGACAGGCTGCCGTCTGAGGTTTAGTTTGATCTGCTAAGGTTTTCATTCCCAGTTTTATATCAGCTTGGGTTTTCTTTTGTGAATCTATTTCCTTGTTAAATTCTACTTTTATATCTTGAATTGTCTTTATTATTTCATTAAACCATTTGTATTTTCATGGTCTTCGTTTATTCATGTATCCTTTAGGCCCTTGAACATGTCACTGCTTTGTGTTTCTGCTGGATTGCTTTTCTTAGGGCCTATTGCACTAGGGTTGTTGGCTTCTGGAGGAGACTTCTTGGTTGTTGATATTGGTGTTTTGTGTTGATATCTAAGTACTTGGAGTTATAATATTTGAATTGTTCTTGGTGTAGATACTTGGTCTCATTTTTATTTCATGGATATGTGGTTCTTTGGTTTCTCTTGCCCCCTCTGGGTCCTAGTCAAGTGTGGTGACTTTGAGGTGACTCCCTGGTAATGAGTGTTTCTGATGGTCAATGGTGCCACAAAGGAGTGATGATGGGCTTCAAAGAAAGGCTGAAGGGGGTCATGGAAATAACTAGGGGCACCCTGGGTCTTCATGAAGAGGGAGCGTTCCTAGTAAGGTGGTGAGCTTGGAAGAGGGGCTCCTGTGGGCAGACCGCAGCAGGGCTAACTGTAAGTCTGGAGAGACCCTGAAGGAGGAAAAGAAAGACAATAAAGTCGCCTATCCATGTCCCATCATTTGTGGTCACAGAGGTCTCTGGCAGAAAGTGGTTTTATGGGTCAGGAGGTATCACAAAGGAATGCAAATGGGACAAAAAAAAGCTGAAAGAGGCAATGGGAAAGAACTAGAAGAACTAGGGGGACCTTGGTTCTGTATCAAGAGACTGAGTGATTGAAAATATTTCTATTAATTGCTTCCATGTATTACTAGCTGTGGTAATATAATTTTTTTTTGCTGCAACCCACTGCCTTATTTACTTCAACATGAGACTGAAACCATTCTATCCTTTTCTTCTCAGGGTTTTGATATAGTAGCATCATCAAATTTCTAGATCTCTCTTGAAAAGTAGAATGGATCTAAGAATCTTCAGAAGAATTACTGTTGGTCCTGTGAGCTTTTTAATGGTCTGTATATTATCTGAAAAGCTATTTTCCAGTGTATATTTATCATTGAGGATGCACACTTTACACATGACAAAGATACTCAGACTATATTAGGCTATTTAATGCAATATCTTAAAAATTATTTTCTCACCAAAAGAACCTTTAAACATTTACACTGTTCATGATAGTTTATTTTTATTAGGAAAGCTATCAATGGTTATTAGAGAGTAAAGTGACATCTCATGGCCCGTGTCCATGTGATAGACTCCATCAATGGTTATTAGAGAGTAAAGTAACATCTCAGGGCTGTGTCCATGTGACAGACCCCTAGTTTCCTAACTTGTGAATCTGCAGCAATTCATGGCAGACAAAATAAGTGTCATGATAGAAGTGGTTGGTGTGGGTTGCTCACCTTTGTAGCTAAATAATTTCTGGGTTCCATCCTGGGAGCCCTATCCTCTGCCCATGCTCTTGACAGAAGACATCTCAGGGCTTTCTGTTCCCGTGCTGGATTTGCAATCCCCCCTTTCCTGTACACGTTTCAATGTCATCCCTTACCGATCTTGTCACATTGAAGACATGACATGCTACTTTCCCTGTCTCTACTACCAGTGTAGATAGGGGGCTGGCTTAAGCTGCATCTTTGCACTCGTAGAGGAAAGCGAGTCAGTGTTTTCAAACAACTAACATAAAATGAGAGAGGTATTTATCATCATTTCCATGGCAGATTCAAGATGAAGAACACGGGAGATGCTCCATAATGAAGACATGCTGGGATTATAACATTTTGAATACCGAAGTGCACACCAGAGGATCTGCTGCCCACAACTCTCTGAGCTGTGTGATTCACTTCTATGGCTGATTGTCCCGAGGAGACACACACAGAAGTCCTTGTGTATCTCAGTGTACAGCTGTCGGGTGCCAGAGAGCCAGGGCCTGACTGGTAAGCCTATGTTTAAATGCATAGTTTTGCCTCCTGTTTCTGTTTTAGGAATGTATTTTGCTACGCCAAGGCCTATTTTCGGCCAAGAAAATAGAACATATATTTGAGAGTGTCGAACAGTGGGCACAGAGCCCCCAATCAATGCGTGGCCAGAGATTCTGAGGAGTTGTTCTGGAATGCGAACTATATCTGGCCTTACTGTACTCTCTTTCACCCGTCTTCTTTTTATTAGCTTGAGAATGTTGTGCACTACATTCTGTTCACATATCCTCCTCCCTCAACTCCTTCCAGATCCCGCCTCCCTTCCTTATCTGCTCAAATCTGTCCTCTTGTTTTTATTTAAACTGGTCAGTGACAGACAGTGGTGCTCATACACTCTCAGGTGTGTGGTCTCCCGCTGGAGCACTGTCAACCCACCAGAACCACACCCTTCCCCAAAACTGAGTCTCTCCGTCCCAAGAGCTCCTGAGCTGAGGGTGAGACTTCACAGTCACACCGTCTACTGCCTCTAGCGCTTAAAATCTTTCTGTCCCCTCTTCTGCTATGATCCCTGAGCCTTGGGGAAAGGGGTGTGACAGAGCAGTCCTGTGCAGGGCTGCGATTGATTTGCATCTCCTCAATCCTCCTTAGACAAGTTTCCTCGCACAGTAGGTGGTGATTGTCATAGTCAGAGCTACTGTTTCTATAAGGAAACACAATGAGCAAAAGCAACTTGAAGAGGAAAGGATTTTTTAGGCTTCTGCTTCCATATCCCTGTTTATCACTGAAGGAAATCAGGGCAGGAACCTGGAGGCAGAGACTGATGCAGAGGCTATGGAGGAGTGGTGCTTCTTGGCTTGCTCCTTATGGCTAGCTAAGCCTGGTTTCTTATAGAACCCAGGACCACTGGTGTAGGGTGGCTCCATCCATAATGGACTAGGCCCTCCTCCATCAATTGCTAATTAAGAAAATGTCCTACAGGTATGCCTACAGCCCAATCTTATGGAATCATTTTTTAAATTGAATTTCCCTTCTCTCTGATGACGGTACCTTGTGTCATAAAACTAGTCAGCACACTGACTAACTCAAAGACCCAGTGATGGCTAGTCTTTCTTGGCAGCGTAAGTGCACCTGGAACTAACTAAAACCCAAGCCTTGGATGCATCTGTGATTCATTTGTGGTCAGAAGACCCACCTTAAACCTGGACCACACTTTCTCTTGACAGCTTACATAAAGGATATGGAGGAAGGAAGCCCTTGTACTTTGCCTGCTTGCCTGCATTCTCCCTGTCAAGTCTATTCCATCACTGGTATTAGATCTGACTTCTCTGGGATTCTGACTTGTTCTGAAAACCGGCTGGGACATCCAGCCTCACAGACTGAACAACTACAGGATTCTTGGGCTTTCGGTTGGGAGACAGTCATTGTTAAACTATTCAGACTATAGCCTGTAAGCCATTGTAATAAATACCATATATATCCATTCTATCAGTTCTTGGGAACTCTAATACAGACCTACTGTTGGTTAAGGAGCAGAGAGTAAAAGACAGCAAAATGGCTCCTTTCCTGCAGTAAGGATTTCGATTTTACATTTTGACACCATGGAAACTGGACATGCAGGATAGAACATTTCCTGTCTGACAACATCCTTCATGATCAATGATGCTTTCTACTTCATGAATTAAACCTCCTCCTTGGTCAATACCTTTTTCTTTCTTTGGGATGCAAAGGATGACTTTGACCCAGCCCTTGGCATCCATCAGCAACAAACCATCACTTTGAGAGACACAGAGTTAGTTAGGCTGTCTGTGTATAGAGCCTCTTTAGAACTGCTCTGGGGCCATAGGTGTAATATTAAGTTGGGAGTGTCATCCCAGCCCCTGGCCTGGGAATTGCATTGGTCTGGACTCCAACTCCCAGCCTGCCAAGCGCTGACCCCTCCCCAGGAGAGGGTCAGGACCACTCCCACAGGGTATTAATATGGCTGCCCAGAGAAGGAACACACGGTTTCTTGGCCACCCGAGAGTGCGGCATTTATTAAATGTGGGCATTTTTGATTCAGTCTAATCTGGTTTGATTGGAGTTCTTTGCGCTGGCGGAGAGGCTCAGTTAGAAAATGTTCCTAACAATCCGGGTGTGGAGTAAGACTAAATCACAATTCAGGTTAAACATGGTAATTTAAAATTCCTGTCTTCTATAGGAAGTAGGATCCTGGAAGAAAAAGACACGCAGTTTCCTGAGCACGGAAGAGCATGCCCTCTCCCAGGAAATACTGGCAGGCTGCCTTGAAAGCACCAGGTTGGGCTGCCAAAGGCTTACGTCTGAAAAGTCAGCCCCTCTCCCCCATGGTCTTCAACATCCCTGCCCGTGAAATGAAACTTTCTATTGTAAGAGTTTCTGAAGTTCTACCAAACTCTACTCATTCATCAACAAATATTTAAGGACCAGATACTGGGGTGAACTGTAGAGACAGGGTCTTTGATCTCCTAGAACGGGGGCAGCAACTTTATATCTCATAGTCTTTCTGTAGAAGATTCCCAGTAGCTCTCAGTGAGGGCCTTAGCTTTTTCATTAGCCATTAGATCGTCCCTGTTTTATTCCCAGTTCTTGTGTATTTACTGCCTGGTTTTCCTCAATCATTTCTAATTATATACAGTGTCATAGCATCCAGTCAAACTTGTGCATTGTAGAACATATCAAGGCTGGTGAGCTGGATCAGCAGGTGGACTGCTTGTCATGCAGGCCTGATGAGTTAGAAGTCATGTTACAGTGGAAAGAGAGGACTGTCTTCCAAAGTTGTCCTCTCACCTCCACCTGCATGGCATGTGGACATTCGTGTGCATTTGCGCGTATTCATGCGCACATGTGCGTGCACACACAAAGGGGGGGGGATAAAATTTAAAAACTTCAAAATTAATTAATTAATTAAAAGTAAAAATAAATGTTATTGACTATTGTGGCCACATTTATGTCTTGTTGCTGTGTCATTTCTATGTGACTATCTGGATAAACTTTCTTCAAAATAAAATTGTTGCAAATTCTCATCTTAGCCTCGAAAAAGAAAAAAAGAAAAAGAAAAAACTTTCCCAGGGAATCAATGTGTTAGATTTTTCCCTCTGTTTGATATACTGCATTTAAGCAGCAGCTTTATGGTTTTGAGTGCCAATGTGTGTTATTGTCCTACACAAACAGCCATGCTCAAAGCTTAATGAAGTAGGAAAGGCATTCAGGAAGAGCTAGAGCCAACATCTTGTGCATTTGAACCTGTCTGCTCTGTCAGTGACCCATAGAGTAAAGAGCTGTGTCAGCCATCACCAGTGCTGACAGACAAATACCTTGTGCTGAGCTCGAGGGAACACCACCGACACCCAAGTCGACGTGGTGGTACTCCATTCCTGTGGGGCCCTCTGAGGTTTTTTTCTTTTTGCCATTACTTGGAACTGCAAAAGTACATCTTATTGTAAAAAAAAACACCATACACATTTTAAGACTGTAAATTATTTTGTTTTGAGACGGTGTCTTTTAAAACTACTTGGACACATATTTTCCAATGATGATAATTAGCTGATTAATAATATCACCATCATCAAAAATGATAGCATGTTTTCAAAACCACGCGACAATAGAACACCTAATTATTGGAACACCTAATAATTATAACCCTGTAGACGCAAAGGAAGAAATGTTCTCAACTGTAAACACAAATATAGAAACCCAAGCCTTGTGTGCCTGTGTGTGTGACTACGAAAGCAGAAAGCCGCTGCTCCATTTGAGGAACTGTCTGGGGGGGGACACATAAGCTGTTTCCTAGTACTGTCATTTTCAAAAGCCCAAGATCTACCAATTTTGAGAATGCCCCCCAACCAATTGTATTTTATTAGAATTATTGCATTTTTAGCAACCAAACACAATTATAGCTACCAGGTAGCTGGTGTGATTGGATACAAGGATGGACACTCAGCACTAAATCGCGGTACCTTCCCCTCAAACCGAAGAAACTTCCATAGGCATCGGAATGTGTGTGACAGGATTCTCCTCAGAATGCGTTCTCTCAGATGCTTGCTATGCTCTTCGTGCTTACAACCTTCCAACATTCACGAGGAAACCTCAGCTTCATTGTGGAGGTGATGAGAAGCGAGGGCTTTAGGAAGTGAATGGGGTTCATGTTCTTCTAAGAGAGGCTTGAGGTTGCATGCGTAGTTACCCCGTGTTGTGATCGTGAAAGCAGAAAGCAGCCCTCCCTGTGCTGTATCTTAGACCCCTCAGCCTCCTAAACTGTGAACAATGCATTCCCTTCGTATATAAATTACTTTGTCTAAGGGTTTTATTACAGCAGCCCGACAGACTACGACAGCACCTCGCCCTTGGACGTGAAGAAAGTAATGTCTAACTTTACGATTATTGGCATGCCTACTGCTTGCGGCTGCATCCTGGCTGTAGCTGCCTCAGCACGGCATGCCTGATATGTCTAAACAAACCTTGGTGCTGGTATCAGAGCGGACAAAGAACGATGATTCGAACCGACACGGGATTCTTTTTTCTCCACATTGGTTAATTCCAGGGCATTGTGGGATGTGGGTCAACAAGTTAGAAACTGAAGAGTAATTCTTGATTCTTATAATTTTACCACGCATCCATCTACCTCTCCGTACCCCTACTTCTGTGCTTGGTCTAGGCCTCTCACCTTTTCACATCTGATCTCGTGCAATCACTTGTTTGGTCTGCTAGTATTCACGCTCTTCCTCTGTAATCCTTTGTGCGCTGCAGAGTCAAGGATGGTTTTTATATAACAAATCCCATATCTCCTTCTCCTTAAAAGATTCCAGTATTTTAAACAAAAACCAGGCCTGAATTGCCATATTCCCATTAGCTTCAATTTGTGTTGCTCTCACCCCAGGCTTCTTTGCTGCCCTAGTTCTGACTTACTAAAAACAAGTCAAAATAAAACAAACAACAAAAAACAGGACACCAGCACATCTCAGACACAAAACTCCCTGCTGAAGTACACAGCTCGGTTGTTTCCGTTGTGCTTCCAGGGCTGTGCGAAGAGGACCACCATTTAATCCAGATGTCCCTTATCCTGAAAAGGAGTCCCTAGGACTGGGGCTATAGCTGGATGGCAGAGGACTTGCCTGGCGTGTATGAGGATCCCCAGTAAAAACCGAATCGTCCAGAGAGGCCATTAGCAGCCACTTCCCATGCCCCTCTCCTTCAGCCCCTGGCAAGCTCTAGTCTGACTTTCCTATTCTGACATTTTGTATAAACAGAACCTTTGAGTCCATGACCTTTCTGTTTGGCTTCCTGTGCTTTGCATGCTGTTTCCAAGGTTCGCCATGCTCTTGATCACATCTGCCCTCATTCTTCTTCATTATTAGGTGGCATTCTATCGAGTGGACATAGCATGCTTCATAGGCTTCAGGATTTTCACCAGCTGACCGCTATACCTAGCGGGCCATGGATGTTTATGTGTAAATGGCTGTGAACGTGCCCTCCTGGGTATATATCTGCAAGTAGAATTGCTCTGATTAGCGAAGCTCGCTGTTTAATCTTTAACCATTTCCCAAGCTGTTATCCAAAGGAGCTGTACCAGTTCACATTGTAATCATGGCGTAAGAGGGCTCTAATTTGTCTGCATCTTTGCCAATAACTATTACATCTACCTTTGGATTATAGGCAGATTCATAGCTATAAAATGACACCTTGTTGTGGTTTTGATTTAAAACTTCCTACCAACCGGCTTGCTTTCCATTCCTGGAACGCATCATTTCCTCTTCTCACAGAACCTTTTCAGGTGCGGCCCTTCTTTCCCCGGTCCCGTCACCTATGGCTCGATTCTTTCTTCTGCCCTCTTAATAGAACTCTGTTGTCTTTTCCTCAGGGAAGTATCCCATTATCCCGTTAATTCTAGATCAAGTCCACTGACAGTAAGTTCTCATCAGTCCATGGTTCTCACTCATAATACTCGCCTCAATTATAGCTCTGATTTACATAGTTTAAAAAGGGTGCTTTTAATTAGCACGTAAAAACTGTACAGATCAGTGGGGGGCATTGTAATCTTTCTGTGTGTGTACTCACAGCACAGTGACGAAACCAGGGTAGGCAACACACCACTACCTTCAACACTGGTTCTTTCGTGATAAAACCCTAAAATCTCAATTTTTAGATTCTCTCTCTCTATGTGATTTGTAGTTTCATTCCTTGAAGTCTAAAAATTATATTACCTTTTTAGGTTTTAGAACAAACAGCGAAGCAGCTGATATTTCAGTTGGTCAATGAACATTTTATGAAATAAAATAATAAATAAATTCTGTGTTGCAGAAATATCTTTAATACATACAGACATTCAAACTGTGTATTCATGTAGGATTTCTCTGGAGACAATTAGGCTCCCAAATTCTTTTTTGTATGAATAATCTTATCATTTTATTAGAGCATAGCTTGGAGAAGACAAGGGTACAAAGGTAGCTGTGGAGGGGAAAGGTGGGTGCTTTACATAGGATTTTCTGGAAAACATGCAATGGTTTGAGACATTAATAGAAATCAGCTCGTTTGTATCCATCTATTTTTATCATTTATTTATTTGTTGTTTTGTGAGATGGGGTCTTATGTGGCAGAGACTGGTCTTGAATTCTTGATCCTCTTGCCTCTACTTCCAAAGTGCTAGGATCATAGTACTACACCCCTGGATCATTTATCCTTTATGCTCATTCTCTAACAAAGTTTTCTGAAATTTAGCTTGGAAATTCAGCTTCTCTGTAGCTTCCTCCACTGCTCTTTTTTGTTTGTTTTGTTGTTTTATTAGCACATGGGTACTTTCCGTGACGATTTGAGGTTCTCTAAAAGCCACATGGAGAGTTCCTACATCCCTTAACCTCTGGCACATATTTCCCCATTGTTCATTCCTGTCTGAAACCCAAGACTCCTATCCATTCTGGCTGAAAGCATTTGCCAAGCATCAGATGACATGTATTTATACAAACGAACGCTAGGATTTCAGGAAAACCCAATCTGATGTCCTCAGCATTTATCATTTGAAGTGACCCACCTTAACACCTTGACAGGAGGGTGTCAGCTCTCATTTGAGCCAAGGAAGGAATGGGGTGACTAGTACCCCACAAGCGTGAACACACAGTGGCATTCAGAAGCAGTACCTGTAGTCAAGTGTACCCTTGGGAAATAAAGACAAAAGTTAGCAATACCATAGAAAATGTACATCTAAAGGGCTTTTGGTAAATTGTTGAAGGTACCAATCTCCTTTTCCTTCTCTGTGCAGAAAGTCTTCATGGTTGAAGGCATCGAAGCCTAATGACAGGAGATGGACATGTCACGGACAGAAGTGGCCCTTGGACCCTGGAGGTCGCCGTGGACAATGTGTGAAGGAATGTGCTTCCGTTTTCCATCTTTGTCCCAGGGATATGGTCCACTGGCAAGCCCTGTTGCACTAAGATCGAGGTGCAGATAACCCAGACAGAATCCAGACATGGACATTGTTGTCCTGACATGGCATTCCAAATCCAGAGTGGACCCTTTCTCGGAAGTGAAGACTCCGGCTTCCTTCTGTGCAGGAAATTCTGTATCTGCTTCATTAACTGTTTTTCAACCTCCAACTTTTCTAGTGAATTTTCTCTGTTTCAATGCCATTTACTTATAAGTCCATCAGCTAGATATACTACCTATAAAAGTATTATGTGTATATCTCCAGACCTTGATAATACACATTATCTGTAAATATAGTTATCTATCTATCTATCTATCTATCTATCTATCTATCTATCTACCTATCTGTCATGTATGTCCATCAACTAGATATGATGCCTAAAAAGTGTCATGTGTATATATCTAGATATATACATAACATATACATGTGTTATGTATATGTCCCAAAACTTCACAATATTCAAGTAAAAAGAAAGTTCAATTCCATCTGTCAATGAATGGGCTCACACCAATCACCTTATCTGCCATTTTGGGGCAGATTACAACACTAAATTGTTCAGAAATAGTGTGAAGATGACAGGGGTGTGCAGTTGCTTGCTTCTATAGACTCGGTGCTCTTAATGGCTTAATGGAAACAGTGACACTGTCAGAAACATGGATCCTCTGTGTCAGCTTAGAGGATTCATCTGAGTCCCACCTTGGTGGCTTTTCTGTGGCACTGTTCTTCACTTTGCCCTGTGAGTTTTTCCTGCACTTACACTGCTGATCTAGACCAGGCTGTTTTTAACTTCATGGTTCTCAGACCCATCTTCCTCCAGTGCTCTAAAGCCATGGAGAAATGAAGTCAGACAGCTATTTGCAGATACCCTAGTATTTCCTCTGGCCTCTTCTCTGGGCCCTCTTTTTCCCTGGACCACTCAGTCCCCCAGCTGCAGAGGAGTCTGAGAAAGCTCCAGATCTTTGCTGAAGTGTGTGAGGAGGGATATATTGGGTTTCATGCCTGGGTTATCTACCAGATTCTTCAGTTCCAGGCCTCAGAACCCTCCAGTGGCCAATGAACTCTGTGTCCCACTGATAGGAAGGCCATGGCTTCTTCCTCGTATGTCACTGAAGGAGAGGCTATATTTATTGTGTGGTCTAGGACACCTGCTCCTGGTGTCCATGTCCCTGTATCCTTGTGTCCTAGTAACAGAGGAGCAATTCACCTGTAATTCAAAGACTTTGTTTGGTGCATTACATCTTGGAGGCACAATTATGTCAGAGTTAAAGGAATGCCAGGCCTCAAATAACCTGAAATGTTTGACAATTGATGAAAACAATGGGTGGAAACAAATGGAAATAAATGTTCAGTTTGGCAAGACTACTTTGGATGATTCCCTGACTCTCAGCACCCCAAGGGCCCATTTGTGTCTATGTCTCATGGAAATTGACCTCAATACAAGGATAATGTATCCAGAGAAGGGGAAATGGATGGATATACTACATATATTCAGAATTGAACAAAAAAGTCCTAGAGCCTAGTTTTGGAAGAGTTAGAGAAAACAGTTCTGGATTGACCAGAATGAGTCTCTCTTCTTTATCACCTAATTTAAACTCCATCTGACCCTTTCCACTTGGACCAGTTCTCAGCTGTCCTAAAGCTGCGACCCTTTGATACAGTTCCACACATGGTGGCCCCAATCATAAAATCATTTTGTTGCTACTTCATAACTATAATTTTGTAACTGTTATGAATCATAATGTAAATATCTGTGTTTTTCAATGGTCTTAGGTGACCCCGATGAAGGGTCATTTGCACCCCTGCGCCGCCCCTCGCCCCTTCGTGGTCACAGCACAGAGGTTGAGAATCAGACTTAGATGATTTTTCAAATGGGATTGTTTTTGAACAACTGTATTTATCCCCTAACTTTACCAAGACATATAGAGAAAGTCTTGGTTCAGAGGGGCCAAAGTTCCACTTCTCATTTTTACTCATTTTGTGATCTCATGTCAGAGGTGTCAGTTGCAAATAGCTTCTTAGTTAGGGATGGGACTTTGAGAGGCAGGATTTTTATCTAGCATGAATTTGTAGAGGCTTTGTGACTGCTGCCTTAATCTCTGTGAGCTCATGTGTGCATCAACCCTGTTGTGTCTGGAAGACACTTTTTCCTTGGAATCATCCATCCTCTGGCTCTTACAGGCTTTGCACTTATGCATTGTTCCTTGAGCCTTTAGGGGACAGGGTTGGTAAAGACATCCCATTTAGGACTGAGTGCTCCAACATCTTTAAATCTGTACACTGACCATTCATGAATCTCCATGTTAACGTCCATCTATAGCAAAAAGGTTGTCTCATTAGGGTTCAAAAATGCACTGATCAAGAGATACACTGATATTTCATTAGGAGTATTTTATTGTTATGTTCCCATAGCAAAATAATAGTTTCCCCCTAGGGCCCATGTTCTATCTAGTCTCAGATTTCTGACCTCATTAGCAGTATCAGGTATGGGCTCCATCTCATGGAGTGGGCCTTAAATCCAATTGTAAAAAGCTTTTTAAAAAAATGATTGCTTCCATAACATCTGTGCCACTATGTTAGCAGTATTTCTTACAGGTAGGTGGCTATTGTAGGTCAAAGGGTTTGTGGAGGGAAGATATTAAAGATTACCTTCCTTCTCTGGTAGCATGCAGAGTACATTCCAGTACCATGAATGCTTATCAGCAGGGGGAAGTTTCTAGTTGGGCACTGGCTTGATTTCTCCATATTTGAAGACAAAAGTAAGTGGATTCTTCAGCAATAGGACCTGACTGTCAGCATATGGATAGCAACCAATAGTCTTCTCAATAGCCTGTGATGTTTGTGGTATTATATGGGACTCTTTTGGCCAAAGATTCAGTAAGATTTAACCCATTCCTGGCACTGGAAGTTTTCCTTGGTGGCTTAAGATGTCTAGTTAGGGCTTCTCTCTCCTCATTATTTGGAGACTCCATTTCAATCCCGTATATGTACGTATATATTTTAAGAGGCCTCTACAGTTGTAGATTTCCATGTGGTTTTCCAAAAGGCCTTAATGTGAGTTGTCTATTCTCTTATTCTCTTCTTTACTCTGCCCTCCCATCTGTTTACTCGTTTAGCCTCCTATTCTTATTTTCCCTTAATGACTCCATAATGCTGTATTTTGTCTTTGGATATTAATCTTCAGAAGATCTTTTTTCCCAAATCCCTTACTAGGTTCCTAACCTTCGAAGCACACATATCAAGAGTTTAAGAGCTAACTAACATCTACATATAAAGAAAACATTTAGTATCTGTCCTTTTGAGTCTGAGTTACTTTATTCAGATTAACTGTTTCTACCTCCATCCATTTACTTGACATTTTTATTTTTTCTTACCAGATGAATAATATTCCATTGTGTAAATGTACCTCGTTTTTATTTTCCATTAATTATTGAAGACCATCTAGGTTGTTCTCAATTTCTTGTTATTGTAGATAGAGCAGCATTGAACACTGATGTGCAAATATCTCTGGGTGTGTGGCCAAGAGTGATATAGCTGGGCCATGAGGTAGCTGAGTAAGAGCAGACTGGAGAAAGACAGTGAAGACACTTGGCAGCCCTCGAGGGTCCAGTCAAGTGTGGCAGCTGTGGGTTCAAGAGCCATTCTGTAGGTTATACAAGCTGCTGGGACATCATAAATAAATGGAGTAGTGCTAGCAGGAGTAGCTGAAGGCAGTAGCCTGTAAGAACCAGTGCAACCCTGAGTCCACATCATGAGCTGAGTCATCAACTCTGTAGGTCTTAAGTGCAATATTCCACATAAGTCTTGATACAGATGTACTATAAAACCACTATCCCAATCAAATGTTGAATATCATTCTAGAAATTTTAGAACATTCCATTGATTGTGGAGCATAACTTGTAGTAAATAGGCTATATTTGATTATAAAGTTAATTTGTGTCAGAAATCTGATTTATTTATCCCTAGATACTAAAATAATATGCATTGTTAATACATTTACCAGCATCTTAACCAAACAACTAATTTCCTTAGACACTAGCTGGCAATTAAATATTGTCTCATGCCCATGAGCTTATCAGTAGTACCAAAATCATTTGGGAAATTAGACTTTACTCATGAGGTGGCAAAAGCTCGCTGATAAATTTAACAGTGAACTAATTATAAATAGTTTCTTATAATTAGCCCAAGGCGAAAGGTTTGGTTGAATTTACATCAGTCATGGCCATTGTTAGGTATCTTTTGGCCTCAGAAGGCAATCTCAGCTTTCCTATTGTAAGGGACCAATGAGCCTCCACTCCCCATGCGATGTCAACTAGAGCAAGAACTGCAAAGACTTTATTCTTTATTTATTTTTGTATCCATTATTCAATAAATTAAACCCTTACTATGTGCCAAAAACTGCTGAGTTCTGGCATGACAGCAATGGTAAAACAGATGAAAAGCCATATTTTCATTGGGAGGTTTGACAAAACCAAACCAGCACAGAACAAAAGAAGAAAACTCAGCAGTCTCCCACTAAAATGGGTCCATGAGGCAACTGCAGATAATATGAATCACAACGGAACTTAGAGGCAGGAAAATAACAGTGTGGCGGGCAATGGTTAAGGCTACTGTGGGGTAGAAGAAAGCCTCTGGGGAGCAATTCTAATTGAGAAAGGGTACAGGAACTTGTGGAGACGTTTAGGAATAGTGGATGTACAGACCTTGGTGGGGACTGTGATAGATATCGCCTAGAGGTACAGTTTTGGGAGGAGGGTAAGGAAGGACAAAGATGCTCAAGAGGGAAGAAGGGCACTCAACTTTCTAGGCCACAATGGGGACTTAGGAGGTGAGAATGTTGAGTGTTGGGAGGTCTTTTATTAAAGCTTAAAGGGAATAAATGTAACTGTAGCAGCTACTTGGCTGCTTAGTTTTATTTATTTTATTTTGTAAAAATAAAACTAAGACTTCAAAATATCATCAACAGAAATAGGGATTAAAAAACAAAGTTACAGAAATAAAAAGAAGAATTACATTTCTGAATCAGATTTTACAAAAGAAATATCATTTTGGAGTAACTTGGCTGTACAGAACAGTTATAAAGATTATTCACAATGTTTAATAGACGTCCTTCACCCAGCACTCCCTACTGTCAACATTTTATCTGTTCTGTAACAGTTTCCTCATAGACTGTGACATTCTACCTCCCAGGGAAGCGCCTTAAGACAGAAAATAAACACCTCAAATTAACTTCAGGAAGTCCATGAAACTCAGCAGGTTCACTAGCTCCCTTTCCTCCTAAAAGTAAAGAGAAGAGAGTGTTGAGTATCACACTCCAGCAAGTCAAGCTGCAAAGAAGACTCAGAACAGACCAGCTGCCAGGAAGAAGGAAGAGGGCCCCTGAATGGCCTGGAAAAGGCTCAGACCAGCTGAGTCACTTTGAAGGGATGCTTTCCTGCAGGCTGTGCGGTATGCTCCAGGTTTCGGCATCTGTGAGCTGTCACCCATGCTGGGGTGGCCTTTGGTGGTACAGCTGTCTTTGAGTCATTTCTGTGCCTCTAAGTAACCCTTTACCCACATTCATGTAAGTAACCCCAGTAGAACTCATTGGCTTCCCCACCTGGGTTTTGGTGGTATCTGTACTTTGGTCAGTCATGGGATCCCTCTCTAAGATGAATAGATGTGCTTGTGTGTGTGAGTGTGTGTGTGTGTGTGTGTGTGTGTTGTCTCCCCAAGAAGTGTCATGCCACACAACATTTACTACCAGTGTCCATTTGTTAATAAAAAGGCACCAACATCGCTCTTAACTAAACTTCAGAACGTCATTAGATCGTGCTGCTTTCCCCATGTCCTCCTATGCTGCTGCCTGATCTACGGTACCATGTTGCAGGTGTTGTCATCCCCCTATGCTCATCGAAGCTGTGGTCTTTCTTATCCTTCATGACCTTGTCTGCTCTGAGGAATACTCCTGAGGCATCCTGTGGAGTGTTCCCATTCTGGGCACTTTGCTTATTTATTTCAAATTTAGGTTTGGTTTTTGAGTCCTCAGAATAATCATGAGGAACATGAGGAACACGCCTTACTGCATGATGTCAAGAATAATCCTACAGAGGTGAGGAACACGCTTTACTGCATGATGTCAAGGGTGTCTGAGCCTCTATGACATTATTATGATGTGAATGTTTGTTCACCATTTGATTACGGTAGGTTTGCCATATATATATATATATATGTATGTATATATATGTGTCTGTGGAGTTGGAGTCTGCTGAGGAGAGACCACCTACAAATTTTATGTTGTTTCTGCTGCTCCCTGTCCCTCCCCCAACTGGAAGGGCCAGTGGCCTTGATGGACACTCTCTCCTTTGACTAATGACCCAGTCACTATCTGGAAGGACAGTGTCAACCCATCATAATTCAATGGTTGTTGAAAGATTGCTCATTGATTTGTTTGCATTCTTAGAACAAACTAATTCTGAGCATTGTCTCGGGCCTCAAAGAAAGAATTAACATACAAAATAAAGACAATCTAAAATTTTCAGAACTAATGAGGCCACTTTGTATATTCTAGGCCTCATTTCAGTTACTTTATACTGGGAATGGTATTTACTCCAAGACCCAAAAAAGGAAGAATATGACTTTATTTTTTTTTCTGTGTGTACATTTGAATTTACTTATTTTTCTTCTGTAAAGTACAAAACTTAGTTAAGGACCACAAAAGGAGTGAGACAGTTTGCCTGAGCCATCCAAGAGCACATTCACCTTACATGGGATGGAATCTACAAAGGCTTCCTGGGAAGGCTCCCACCTAAATCTCAGAGCTGTCCTGTGGCTGTGGATGTGGGTAATGGAGGAGGGAGTCTAACATAACACGGGGAACCTTTTTGGAAGTAGTATTCTCCCACTTCAAAGCATGGTGAGCTGAACTCCACATGAGACAGAGACAAAGGCTGGCCACCTACTCCTAGGTCAACCCTCTAAGGTTCCCAACCTGTTGGTCATCATATATTTGCATTACGATTCCTAACAGTAGCAAAATTACAGGTACGAAGTAGCAACGAGATAATTTTATGGTGGGGGTCATGACAACATGGGGCACTGTATTAAAGGGTTGCAGGTTAGGAAGGCTGAGAACCACTGATCTAAGGGAACCTGCCTGCTCTAACCATCTTCCAAACCTGTTTCTTACTGTTTGCCGCTAAAATGGCTTTGCAGGTCCACACCCAGCTGGCCCATCCAGCCCATGGAGCGATTTCCATTGGTTCTGCCTCCTCTCTGCTCCGAACAGAGCAGCATTCATGAAGGAAAATGCCACAGAAGCAGTCAAGCAGCACAAACACACAGCAAAGGACACCGTTTCTTCCTTTCCCATGCTGCAGATCCTGGGAGAAGAGAGGGGAGGATGGCTGTAGGAGGCCTTGAACAGGCAGTGTTGAAACAAGAATGGAAGCACCATGAGTTGCTTCTGAGGTTACCCTTTCCACTCTTTTCTCTCCCTGTGCTAGGCTTACACTTCTGCCTTAGGCACTTCAGCTCCTGGACTTTTTCACTTTTCTTTAAGGTGGCAGAAAATCTTCCCAGTTGTCTCTATTTCTATTGTTTCCTTCTATGGGAAAGTACAGGACACAACACATAGCCCACAGCTGCGGGAGGGTAGCTTGGGACCAGTAACAGATGTGGTGTGATGTGCATCCTTGGGATGAATTGCTCTGGTGGAACATCTTGCACCACATGCAGGCATTATGCTTCTGGGGACAATGGGGTTCCTGAGGTCTCTGGAGTATGATTCACCAGGCTACATGCTAGGCCAAGCATAGCAAAGGCCAGGACCTGCTGCTGCCTCCATGGGTGTCCTGGAGCAAGTGCCTTCTGGTCCCCAGCTGCCTTTGGGCAGAAGAGAAGCTTGAATGCAAGCCAGCTGCAAACACTTTGTGGCCTTCAGAATTATGGCAGTGTTTATGTATGCCCTCCATTCTCTCTCTCTCTCTCTCTCTCTCTCTCTCTCTCTCTCTCTCTCTCTCTCTCACACACACACACACACACACACACACACACACACACACANTCTCTCTCTCTCTCTCTCTCTCTCTCTCTCTCTCTCTCTCTCTCTCTCTCTCACACACACACACACACACACACACACACACACACACACACTTCCTGGAAGTTATGGTTTAGATGTCCTCCTTAAGAAAGCTATAAAGAGAAAGCTAATGGGTGAAAATATTGGTGGGGGGAGAAGAGTGGGAATATTGGCCATTATGGTTGTACACATTTGTAGCATCTGAGAGGTGGTTCCTTTACACAGTGGATGTGACATGAGCAGATGCACCCAGCTGAGAGGGGAAAGGGAGTGCAGAATTTGGTGAGTGGTCCATGTCCTCTTATTAGTTTTATTATCCTAATTTCAGGGTAAGAAAATTGAGGTGGAAGTCATATAACCATCAAGAAGCTTTTAAATGGCCAAGACAAGACTTCTAGTCCAGATGAAATGACAGGAGCATCCCTAAACCCTGGCTGTGGGGCATGACCTTGAGATGTGGCTCTGATCTCCCATTCTCATGTCCTTAACTACAACTATCCTTAGAGTCTAAGTCTTAAATAATTTTGTCTTCTGGCTTTATAGGTTTCCTGTGACAACCAGTAACTGTGAAAGTACTTGCTAAGTGACCCTGGGAAGGATTGGGACTTCAGTCATGGAGGGAGGAGTAAATGCTGATGAATTACCAAACTATTTGGTGAAGGGCTTGCCACCAAATGAAGCTCTGGGGCACACCGCCCTAAGGGTTTGCCCGCTCCGTACTGCAGCCTCATGTGGAGCCCTATGGCAGGGGTTAGTGTCATTAAGACAGTGTGGTTCCCAATTTCCTGCTTTTATCTCTTCCCTGTTTTGTGAATTTAGACACAGTACTGAACCGCTCTCTGTGGGTCCATTTTCAGATCACTAAAATGGAGAGTAGGCTCTATTTTCTAAGATCATGTTGCCATTTAAGTGAACAGAGTCACGCATGGCTCTTGGCATCAAAATTATAGACTGGAAACTATGATAAACATGCTGATTTGTGCTAGCTGGATTTGAGCAGCCTTGCTAGTATATACAGAAGTCCATGAAGATCCATGGTATTGGATCCTGAGGCAGAACCCGAGAACAGCAATGTTCCCTGCAGATGGCATTCTGTGGTTTACAATTTGTTTCTATGTCCAGCCTGTCCCATTTGCATTAAGTAGGCCTAATGAGGGGCTTGGAGCATCCTGCTCTTTTGGTTTAACCTCCATCCTCCTCTTACAGTGTCTTGCTGAAGGTCCACAAACACCACACTGAATCATTTGAATTAAATAATGCCAGAAATCAAATGGACCTAGCAGACACCAATAGAGCAGCCACCAAACACCAAAGAGTATGCTTTCTTCTCAGAAGCTCATGGAACTTCCTCCAAAGCTGACAACATAGTAAGACACAAAGAGAATCCCAACCAATAGAGGAAAATCAGAGTAACATCCTGCATCCTATCTGACCACCAGAGATTAAAGCTGGATATGAAGAACAGCAGAAAAGACAGAAAGTATACAAACTCATGGAAATTAAATAGCTTCTTACTGAATGAAAATTGGTCATGGCAGAAATCAAAAAGACAGTTAAAAATTCATCTGAAACAGTAGTGCGTAGCATCCAGATGTGCTTCACTCATCTCACATCCAGATGTACTTCACTCATTTTAGCCCTTATTCTAATTTTACTTTTAAATATTTTAAACTTCATTATTTAGAATGTTGGTAGTAGTAGATATAAGTTGTACAAAATAATGGAATTTAGTGGTATTTTCACATTGTATATAATATTGTTTGATGTACACTACTCTGATGATGAACATTATTTCACACACTTACTGGCTATTTGTATTTCCTTTGTTTAATTTACTTGCCCACTTAGTGATTGGACTGGGTTTTGGTGTTTAAATTTTGAATTATTTATGTATTCTAGATATGAATCCCCTTTCAGACAAATAGTTGGCAAAGCTAATCTCACTGTCTCTTGTCTGTCTCTCCACTCTGTTGATTGTTTCTCTGCTGTGACTTCATGCAATCCTGTTAATTTTTACTGTTTCTTCTGGGCCACACAGAAAGTCTTCTCTTATGCCTGTGTTTTCCAGTGTTTTGCTTTTGGTTTACTCTCATAGTTTCAAGGTTTTTGGTCTTACATTAAAGCCTTTGGTCTGTTCTGAACTGATAATATATTTACTCAAATACATTTTGATAGTTATTAGCAAAAATAGTTAAAGATGGGGTCAAAATTACAAAGTGTTAAGGGTTAAAAAATTATCTTTCGTTTTAGCTGTACTAAATCTTGCAGACTTTAAGCAGCCTAGGGATTGTTCTGATCACCTGAAAATAGAAAACTTTGTGACTTTGCAAGTTAGCCTTGCTGAGGCCATGCTGAGCTCTGTGCCATTACCCTTGCAGCGTATGTGCTGCAGAAGTGAGCACTCAGTGGATTTTTATATAGGGCAGGAGACAGGGATCCTAGGTTCAGTCCTGTCCATGTGGCTCTCCAGGTTCCTCAGCAGCATTTATTGAAGAGGCTATCTTTTCTCCAAAATATATTTTTGATATTTTGTCAAAAATCAGATGGGTTGGGCCTGGAAAGTTGGCTCAGTGGTTCAGAGCACTGGCTGCTCTTCCAGGGGACCCAGATTCAATTTGCCGCTCGCAGCCCGACACCCTCTTCTGGTGTCACTTTCTTGTAAGGTGAACACACATTCAGACAGAACACCATGCATATAAAAGAAAAAAACAATTACACTTAAAAAATGTAACCACAGGAAGCACAGTTTTTAGAGATCACAAGTATCAGATGGCCATAGCTATGAAGCTTCATTTTTGGTTTTTTGACGCTGTGACATTGGTCCATGTGCCTGCTCCTATGGCTAGATTTTTGAGCAGGTGAGCCTGAGTTACATATGAAAGATAGCTGAACACGCCATGGGGACTGAGGCAGCAAGCCGTGTTCCCTTGTCGTTTATGCTTCAAGCCTCGACCTTGAATTTCTGCTCTGGTTTCTCTCAACAATAAACTGTAAGCTGAAATAAATCCTTTCCTTACCAAGTTTGCTGTTGGTCAAGGTGTTCATCAGGCAATAGAAAACCAAGCTAGAGCAGTATTCCAGCAGCAGACTGTGTAGCAGAGAGAATGGACAGCCTTATTTTGGTCCCTACTTTACAGGAAATATTTTCCGGTTTTGCCTGTTTAGTACAGTGATAGCTTGGAATTTGTTGTAGATGGCATTCATTGTGTTGAGATACATTCCATCTAGATAGTTTCTTTGGGGCTCTTATCATGAAGAGATGTTGACCTTAGCAAAGGCCTTTACTGAATCTACTGAGATAATAGTGTGATTTCTCTCCCTGATTCTATTTATGTGTCACATTGCATTTATCTCTTGCATCCCTGGGTTGGAACCAATGTGATCATGGTGCATGATGTTTTATGTGCTGCTGAATCTGGTTTGTAGGAGTTTCTGAATCTCTCTATGACTATAGGAGACTCTATGAAGAAGACTCTCTACGACTGTTTTCCTAGGGAAAATTGTGTATAATTTTTCCTTTTTGTTGTGATTATCAGTTTTGGCTTAGAGTAATACTGGTTTTGTAGAATGGATTTGGTAGGATTTATTCCTTTTCTGTTTTCTGGAATAGTTTAAGGAGCATTGCTGGTAGTAGAATTCAACATTGTCTCTACCCTCTCTTGGTATTTCTTTTTTTTTTGCATCTGCAGCAGTTATTTTTCTGTGGCTGTGACCCAAGTCCCTGATATAAAACTTAGGGGAGGGAGAGTCTGTCCATCATCTATCATAGTAGGGTAGGAATTTTGTCAGGAGGAGTGGTAAGCTGTGGCAATGGAAAGTGAAGTATCTGGTTATATCTGGTTTTGTCTGTGATCCACTATTCATTCAAGAGCATGCTGTTCACTCTCTGCACATACAGTTCCTCTTGGTGCTGGTTTTTTTGTTTGTTTTGTTCTTTTACTATTTGTAAAATTGTTTTGTGGTTGTTGTTAGGACTTTGCTTTGTGACCTATATGTCATCTCTTTTATAGCAAGGTCCAAGATTTCTGTATTCCAAGAAAACTGTGTTCTACAATGGTTAGATGGGATGTTTTGTACATATGTATGATGCCTATTTCATCTCTAGGTCTACATTTGATGTTTCTTTAGTGACTGTTTTGCCTGTGTAATCTCTTTTATTTATGATTGTAGGTAATTGAAGTTATTCACTGTTACTGGACCTGGGCTTTTAGACATCTTTATATCCAGTAGTGAGGTTTCTTTGTGTTTTCTGTTTAATAAAATTTGTGCTTCAATGTTCAATATATATGATATATGAATAACACATATTATATAGACTATATAATCATTATACAAAATATCATATCTAATTGATTAATTGTTCCACTTGCTAATGCTTGGTGACTATATGTTTGGCTAATTTTTGCATGTGGTGCATTTTGGCAAACCACATTAGAGGTTTTCTTAGAGATATTCTTGCTGGTTTTCAGATTAGTATATCGTTTTTTATCCTTTTTATTTCAGTCTTTCTCTGTATATACTTGATATGAAGGTATATTTCTTGTAAGGAACAAATAGAGATTGTATTTTGATCCAACCAGTTAGTTGGTTATTTTATTATAACCAAATTCTAAAAAAGATCTATTTTATTGTTTCAAATATGTTTGTACATGTGTGTCTTATGTAAATGAGTATGGATGCCTGCGGAAGGCAGAGGCATCAGGTCCTCCTGGAGTTACAGACAATTGTGAACTGACTGATCTGGCTGCTGAGAACCAAACTTGGGCTCTCTGCAAGAGCAGAAAATACTTTTAGTTACTGAGCCTTCTCTCTAGCTGCACTCTGCATCTTTTAATTAAAGAATTAAGATCATTTATATTTAGGGTCATTATTAAGAGAAGGTGGGTAAATCTTGCGACTTTGTTTGATGTTTTCTTAGTTGGATTAAATAGAGTTTGCTCTTTTCTTTCTCCCTTATTCATATTAGGAGTTTGCTGGTTCCTGAGTTAGCCATGATTGATTATTTTCTAATTCTCACTTGGTGTTCAAATCTATTCCTCTCATACAGTTTTTTTCTTTCCTGGTCTCTAGTGTTTGTCACTATCCTTCTTCTGTCAGTAGAATTCCTTTAAGTATCTTCTGCAGTTCTGGTTTAGTGGTCATGAATTGCTTTAGATTGTGCTTACTCTAAAAGGTCTTCATTTCTGCACTGATTAAAAAAATACTTTTCTTTATGTTTTGATTGACAGTTATTTCCTTTCAGGGCTTGAATTTTATTATTCCATGATTTTTCTGGCAACTAGGCTTTCTGCTGAGAAGTTCATGTTATTCTGATGAATTTGCATTTATGAATGTGTTGGCAGTTTTCTCTTGAAGCTTTTAATATTCTTTCTTTGTTCTTAGTCCTAGCATTTTAAATATATAATGTGACATGGAGAGCTTCTTTCCTTGTCACGTCAGTTGGGGGCTCTAAATGTTTCCTGCACTTGAATATGGAGTAGCAATTGTCAACGTTGTCGGATCTAGAATCAACAAGAGGCACACCTCTGGGCACAGCTGGAAGGGGTCACCTAGATTAATGTTAGCCTCTGAGACTGTCTGTGGGGTGTATCTTGATTACATTAATTGAGGTGAAGTGGGATGGTCCTCTCAATGGGGACACCATTTCCTAAGCAGGGAAGCTGGTGCTGTCTGAGACTGGAGGAAATATCCAGAAAACAAACAGGATACATCACTCATCTCCTTCTGCCATCTTGACCTCACCTCAAGGATTTAAACCTTTCTTCTAAGTTGTTTTCATTGGGGGTATTTTATCAAATCAATTGGAAAAGGGACTAAGATATCCATGTTTCCCTAGGTTTGGGAAAAGTTCAGCTGCAGTTTCATGAAACAGATTGTCTGTGCCTCTAGTCTCTATCATCTACACATGGATGCTTAGGTTGGTTCTCTGGGTCGTGTCCCAGAGATCTCAAAAGCTTATGTTCTTGATTTTTTATCTTTACCTTGATCCAGTCTTCAGACTCTGCTACTGTTTTTGTTACTTGGGCTAGTGTATTGGTGTAGCTTTCTAATGTTTTTTTTTAATTTTTTATTTGCTTCATTTGGGTTTTTATTTCTTTCTACAAACTCTTAATTTTCTTGCTAACTTCTGCAGTCGTGCTGCTGGTTTTCTTGCCCAGATATTGAGTGACCATCTTTACTTTTTTCACCTGTTCACTTGAGTTCTCTTTGGTGTCATCACTTGTGTTTTGTTTAGCTGCAGCTTTTTACCTTTGGACTCAGACACGGAGGAGCTGTCTTTTAGGGGAAATCTATTGCCTTGACTTTTCATGTTTCTTCCTTTTCTGTGTTGAGATTTGTGCTTCTGTTGAGGTGGGTCTTTTCCTGTTTTATTTGGTAATCTTATTAAGCAGCCTTGGGGCTCAATTCAAGCACCATTGTGGGTGGAGAAAACAAAAAGTGGCAACATCAACAAAACCAGATCAAACCAGATACAGAAATATAAATAAAAGCTATTAAAGCCAATCACTATACAACTAATAACCACGGAAATATGAGTAAATGAATGAAATCAAAGAAGGGTGAGGGGAAAAAATAAAGAATAAACCAAATTAAATTTAAAAAGATGAAAGGGAAAAGGAGAAGAATGTGAAGAAGAAAAGAAAAAAGCAATAGATAATCTCTTTACATAATGAAGAAAACAATAACCGTAAGACCAGGAATAAAGAGATGAAGAAGTTTAGAATATAAGTAAGTAAAATATCAATAAAACTATTGACAAAAGGAAAAGAAAAAGAAAACTCCTTTATAAAATGTCCAGGAATTGGCGTGTAACTTTGGAATTTTCCAGGTGGAGGGAATAGTGGGGTTCTTTTCTTATTTTGAGACAGGGTCTCACAGCGTAGCCCTGGCTGTACTGGAGCTCACTGTGTAAATGAGGTTCCCTTCATACCCAAAGGATACATGCCTGTCTTACCTCCCAAGTACTATGATTAAAGGTGTATGTCACCAGGGCTGGCAGACTGGTGGTTTTATCTGGAGGCTCTTAATGTCCTTTTGATTTAGTCTGGTGTTTACTGCTAAAGGATGTGCCAGTGTTGAGGGTCAGTGGACCATTTTAGTGCTACACTCACTTTGAAGTTTCCTTTCTCTCTCTCTCTTTCTCTCTCTCTCTCTCTCTCTCTCTCTCTCTCTCTCTCTCTCTCTCTCTCTCTCTCTCTCTCTCTCTCTCTCTCTCTCTCTCTCTCTCTCTCTCTCTCTCTCTCTCTCTCTCTCTCTCTCTCTCTCTCTCTGTCTCGCCACTGCTACCTATATTGGAGCTTTATGACTTGTAGACTGCTCAGATTCTCACCTGTTCGACAGACGCTCCCTAGTTTGTGTACCGAGGTACCGCTAATGTCCAAAGAGACAATTGTGTTAAAAAGTGACAGAGACTAGAAATCAGCACTGAAGGGGAGAACCGAGGGAGCCCAACCCTCCGCCTGGCAGCCTTGGTGCTTTCCAAAGCCTCCTAGCAGTAAACTTCCAGCAAGGGGGAGGAGGCTGTGGGAACCAAGAGGTTCTCTACACCCATGCTTAGGGAGACAGGCAAGCTCAATCCTGCCTGTCAGCAGACCACATTCAGAGAAAGACAGTTCTTGAGGCCAAGCAGGGCTAGAGCTTTTGGGCTCCACTAGAATCCAAACGTGATGGAGCTTGTACCCCAGCCCAGGGGATTGTGGTGACTAAGTTCCTAACAGCCCATGACCCCACTGTTAAAACTTCTCAGCTGTCTGAGTTTGACCCCCCACCTCCACTCCACAGCCTCTTTTAGAGATGTCTCCCACTCAAACACTGGTCCCCAACTCCTTGAGCTGTGATTGCTCCTTGTAATTCAGTTTCACACCACTGGGGCCTCCTCTCAAAATGATGTCTATAGCATTCTGAGGCACGGGGGAGGGGTGGGGAGCAACAAAGGGCATTCCTTATCTGCTATTGGCCTCACACACAGGCAGTCTCATGATCATGCCAAGTCCCCACCGCTCTGAGGGCTAGGGAACTGGGTTTGTCTGTCTGTTCTCTCTGCTGTTACAGCTTCAGTTTGCCATCTCCCTGGAGTGGGATGAAGCTGTGGCAGTTGGTCCATTGTATCCGCGCAGCTTCTCTATTTCTCAATGACTTTCTGCTGTCCATCCATCTTTCATGATTGCCCATGTCCTTACCTCCTTTCTTCTGAATGAAGACTGTTCTCAGTTACCCTGTCTGTTCTCATTCACGGCGTCACATGAGAAAAGCTTCTAAATCACTTTCTAACCTGTGAACACCATTAGTGCTCTGAAGTTCAAGCCTAATCAGTAACATCACATACTCGAGGATAGACAGCAAAGAGGAGCATTCGGGAATTGAAATCATCTTCTGCCCCTAAAGAGATGTCTGCTGGGGGTCTAGCTGGTAATCAAAGGTCCATGAGGGAATTCTCTGACCACTGCTCTTAATTTTCTTCTTCCTTCCACTCTCTTAACTGAACAGTGTTCTTTTCTTCCCAGGGCTTTCCCCTTCCTTTCCATTCCTTTCCTTTCCCTTTCTTTTGTTTCCTCTTCCCCCTCCCCTCTTTCCCCCCCCTCTCTATCCCTATTTCCCCCTCTCTATCCCTATTTCTCTCTCTCTTTTTTTCTACTTTGAACATGGTCTCGGTCACTATAGTCTAGGTATGTCTCTGCAGCGAAGACAATTCTTTCCCTCCCCATTTTCCTCATCATAAATGTTTTTACTAATCTTTCACTCAGTTATTCCTGATTTTTTTCATTGCATTCTAAAGTAAAATCTGGAAGAGTTTGCCTTCCCTGTTTGCTCCAGAGAAGGTCTAAAACACGGTGCTGTGTAAACTGCATTTTTCCAGTCTCACTCAAAAAGGAATCCAGATCTGTTTGAATGTTTGCTAATGAAAGTAGAAACCAGAGAAGCCAGAAATACATACTGGAAAAAAGACAGCATCATCAACAAATGGTTCTGGGCAAATGGATGGCGGCATGTAGGAAATGCAAATAGATCTATACTTATCACCCTGCAAAAAACTCATTTCCAAATGGATCAAAGACCCCAATATAAAGCCAGATACACTGAACCTTATAAAAGAGACCATGGGGGAATAAATAGTCTTGAGCCTGTTGATAAAGAAGAGTGTCTGAGAACACCAATGGAGCAGGCACTAAGACCAACAATCAATAAATGGGCCCTCAGGAAGCTGAGAGGCTTCTGCACAGCAGAGGACACCTTCATTCAGACAAAGCAGAAACCTCTTTTAAATGTAAACATTTACTGACTACACATCTGATAGAGGGCCAACATCCAAAATTTACCACTGGGGTTTTACATAGGAAGTGATCTCCTGTGCCTATGTATTGCAGGCTACTTCCCACTTTCTCTTCTATGAGGTTCAATGTGGTCGGATTTATATTGAGGTCTTTAATCCATTTAGACTTAAGTTTTGTGCAT
>JAQHUG010000277.1:1895207-1968351 GCA_028555095.1 Dicrostonyx torquatus | reverse complement strand
CTGCCCCATCTTAAAGAAGCAGGGGGAGGGTGGTGGGGTAGTGGGGGAGCGGGAGGGCCGGGAACAAGGGGAGTAAATGTAAATTTTTCTTTTAACAACAATAAAAAAAGAAAATGTCAATTAAACTACTTTAAGGTTTCATCATACACCTGTCAGAATAGCTAAGATCAAAAACACAACTGACAGCTCATGATGACAGGGATATAGAGCAAGGGGAACTCCTTTATTGCTGGTAGGAGTGCAAACTTGTACAGCCACTATGGAAATCCAAGTGGCCATTTCTCAGGAAGATGGGAATCAATCTACCTTGAGATCTAGCTACGCCATTTGTACTGGGTGGTTTTGTGTATCAACCTGAGGCAAGCTAGAATCATCATAGGAAGGAGCCTCAGCTGAGGAAATTCCTCCTTGAGATCCAGCTGTAAGGCATAGAGGGGAAAGTGGGGAGGGGAAGGGAAAAGAGGTCATGGGAGGCATATAACATGAGGGCCTGCTTGTTGGAATTTCTGTCCTGCCCGGTTCTCAAAGTCATTAGGTCCCAAAGAGTCACACAGAAGTCTATGTAAGTTATAAACTGATTGGCCCATTAGCTCAGGCTTCTTGTTAACTCTTATAACTTATATTAACCCATTATTCTTATCTGTGTTAGCCTTTTTCAGTACCTTTTTCAGTGGGGCAGGTCACATCCTGCTTCTTCAGTGTCTGGACAAGATTGTGGAGGAATGAGCTTCCTCCTTCCCAGAATTCTCCTGTTCTCATTGACCCACCTCTACTTCCTGTCTGGTTGTTCCACCTATACTTCCTGCCTGGCTACTGGCCAATCAGTGTTTATTTAAAACATAATTGACAGAATACAGAATTGTCTCGCACCAGAGGCAATACAAGGAGAGACAACAGAAATCAAGGGCCTTTGAGGTGTAGAGTGGAAATATAATATAGTAGAAGCTTCCATATATATATATATACATATATATATACATGCATATATATGTGTGTATATATAGAGATATATATCTATTCCATTATATATATATATATGTAATCTAAATGAAATCCCCAAATAATGGGGGAGACAGAGCCCCTACCAGCCATCCCTTGTCACTAAATGAAGCTTTGTGTACTGGAATTTGAGCACAGGGTTCTGCATTAAAGTGAGAAAAAGAGACTGAGTTAAAGTCCTTTCCCTGCCTGCACAACAGGTGCTACTCCATCTTCTTCTGGGTTTTACATTCTTAGCCACTACCTCAGCTTCGTGAAATCCCCCAGGCTGATAGCCGGAGACCCTTTCTTTCCTTCATTCTCCCTGGTGCTGCATGAGCTGGCTGGTCCTTCCTACGGGAGCTTCGTCACTCTCATTCCTCAGAGTTTGGAAAGTTTTACTTCCAATGCCAACAGCTTTCAATATGGATTTTGGGGGTAAAAGTTTTGGTTTTGGACCTTGACCTTGTTATCTATTGATATTTGTACTTATTCCTGGCTGGTCTTGAGCCTGCCAGTGAAACTCATCAGGGTAGCTGGGGACAATAAGGCAGGACAAGAGTGAAGTGGGCTGAGTAGAAGTGGGTAGGGCTGATCTGTCTGGGAAAGAGACTCTTCTCTGAGATGGTTCTGATGATGGCAGAACCAGGACATAGAGTAGGCATGGAATTAATTGACAATGGAAAAAGTTCATCTTGACCTGAGTCAAGACTATTGAAAATGGAAAAGGTTGGAAAAGACCTGAGCTGGTCTTGTCTAACAGACTTCAAGGCTCTGAGTTAGTCGTATGCACCCTCTAGGAAGATGGCACGGGGGAGAAATGTCAAGTTTGTCTAGTGTGTGTAGCTCAGAGTGCTGGTGGCATTCTTTAGTTCCATTACAGAATTGGTGTCATAAGGAAGGTCCTATTATTGTGCTCATTTGATTGGGGAAAAACAGTAACTTAGGTGAAATAATTTTTACCATTGTTTGAAATTGTCCTCATAAAGAGCCAACCACCAAAGTCTTGACCACTAGCATTTTAGTACTACAGGAAGGTGGTGGAGCCTTTAGGAGGAGGGGCCTAATTGAAGGCACTTGTATTACTGAGAGCATGCCTGGAAGAGGATGCTGGACTCCGTGCCTTTTACATTCTCCCTTTGCTTTTGGCATGACATGAGTAGGTGATGATACAGATATAGTTCATGTGATGTAGGTCCATACCTACTAGACCAATACAAGTCTAGCCCCGAGGCAACAGAACCAGTAGCTAGAGGCTGAAGCCTTCAATAGCACAGGCCATGTAAATGTTTCCTCAAAGTCATCTCAAGAGCTTTGTGAGTGACTCTGTAAGGTAGGAACTGCTGGCCAAAGCATTCATAGACCACTAAACTGGGTGGGAATTTGAATCCCAGGAGTCTGAATGCCTTTCTTCTAAGCACAGTGTGATCTCCCAGGGCCCAGCTCCTCTCCAGTCTATAGTGTGACAGAGCTCAGCACTGAGGCCCAGCCCCTCCCCAGTCTGTAGCATCACAGTGCTCAGCACAGTGAAACTTTCTGGGGGCCTCATGGAGCAGCAGCTTCCTGGAGACCTGGGCTATGTTCCTCACTTCCCTCCAGCACTCTGCTAGTCTGTTTAAAACACACCTAAAATATTTCATTCGCAAGAAGAGCAAATTTCTTCCAGAAACAGGTTTCTGTCCGGTTTAGTGTTACTATCTTCAAACTCAGGAATTTAAAATCCAGAAGCAAAGCCAGCCCTGAGCCCCTTCTTGGCAATCCTACTCAAAAGCACCCTGATTGTGTATTCATCTTGGTCCAGGTGGTTCGCCTGGGATAATTATTCTTCTTGTAGAAATAAGAGAAATTAATCACTCTGGCTGCTTCTCTTTGATTCTCTAGTGTCCTGGCATGCCAATGCTTGAGCAAACATGACCCACACAGTGAGTAACACTGGGCGGAGGAATGGTATTTCCACGGCTCAGGGTTGGGGCAACACTACTGAAACATAAGAGCCAGCCCTCCGTAAATGAGTATGTAAATACTAAATCAGGCGATGAAGCAGCCTTCCTCTCCCCAAAAATCTCAATGCTCAGCTTAAAGTGTTAATTGTCCCTCTTTCCCGTGGGTCCAGGTGCTGTGGTTAGCTCTGTGTTTACAAGACCCAGTTCCTCAGGCTTTTGTTGTGCTTTTCTGATAGCAGCAGATTTTTCGTTACTGTTTTCATGATCTATTGCGATGTGAGCGTGATTGACAGACAGGTGATGGATAGGTAGGCAGATGCATGATAGAAATATAGATGATAGATATGAAGGTAGATGATAGGTAGAGAGATGATAGATATGCAGGCATATACATACATAGATTAGGAGCACCAGGACTGGGGGACGTTTTCATATTTAAAGACAGGTGAACTGAGTCATTGAGCTGGTGGAGGAAGGTACTAGAGAGCTCTGTTTTGGTGTTTGTATGGGGTGGGGGAAAGTGGGTGGGTATAGAGTATGAATGTGTGGTACATATATGTGTGATGTGTGTGCATGAATGTGCACAGGTGTGCCTTTTTACATGTATGTTCAGGGGCCAGAGTTTGACATTGGACCTTATTCATTTGAGACAGAATCTCTCACTGAACTGGGAGCTAGGTTGGCAGCCAGTAAGCTCCAGGAATGCTCCTGTCTCTGTCTTCCACAGTGCTGGGGTTGCAGGCACACAGCCATATGCGGCATTTCACACTGGATTCTGGGAACTAAACTCATACATGTGTATCAAGTGCTTTCACCCACTGATCAGACTGCCCAGGACTCAGAACCCTATTGTTAAAGGCTCATGTACTCTGTGTCTTGGAGACAAAGTGTGACCTTCCAAGAAAAATAGTAGAAGTCTTTGTATAAACACTAAATAGCAGACAGTTGTTGCATGGAGTTCATGCCAGGTCCATTCTCCCCTCTGGTACTATAATCATATTTAGACCGTGTCCATCGCTCTAACAGCTACAATTATTTCACAGTCTGATAGAAAGTGAGAGTTCTTTTTATACAGTTGTTTATCTTAAAATTGATTTTTGTCTCAAATGCACATCAAGGAACTCTCGGGAAGCATGTGTCTAAATAGAGTTGAGACTGGTGTGGCTTCTGAGTGTTCTCTCTCACTTGTTTGTGCCTGTGTCTAACTTGATCAGTCTCTTTGTTTTCTTCCTGCTTAAATGAAAAACAAGAATTCCAATATGTCTCCAGTGCACGCATGTGTGCCAGGCACAGTAGCTGATCTGTTTGACCACATAGTCTTCCGGAGGCTCCATGGGCTCTGGTCAGCCAAGGAAAGGTTTGGGGAGAAACAAAGATATGGGGTGGGTCTTAGAGCAGACACTTTCAACATGACAGCCAAATGTCACAGGGACATTTTAACATGTGCTTATGCCTGGTGTGTGTACACAGTGCATGTGCACACACTTTCTGATGCATGACTGTCCCATCCTCTTCCACAGAAAGTCACAGATGCTAAGACTCAGTTTCCCCATGTGCTGTTCGAGCCCTGGGCCAGAGGGCAACTGATGCTAAGTACAGCTACTTTTTTGTAAGGGTTCCATTTTTCTTTCCTTAAATACCAAGTGATATCTAACCCATTTGTTACCCTGTTTACCCTGAGAAAGCATAAGCATAGGCTATAGTTTTGTTTTGTTTTTATTTGAGGTAAAAAAAAGTACTATTATATAGTACTGGTTAACCTGGAAGTTTTGTGCAACTAAAAGGAACAAGGACTCTGCATCCTGTCACTATCAATCAGATTGTCAAAGACTGAAGATATTGCTTGATGTATAGTTTGTGGAAATGTGGGTCTCTTGCACTGGCTTTTCTGCAGGACATATGTTCACTACACATCAAAACATATGATGTCCATATTCTTTGATAAGGTTATTCCTGTTTCAGAAACTGATTTTCAGAAGAAAACCAGAAAGACAATGTTTCTCATCAGTTTCTTCACACAAACTTTATTAATAAAAATGGAAAGTGGGAAATGAAGTACATGTCCACTAATAAGCTAATAAGAAAGTATTTGAATTAATTATGGTATTCTTTCAGATGTGGTAAGTCCTAAAGAACTATTCTAAAGGAGTTCATAGCTCCATATTCATTGCCATGGAAAGGCATTTATATGAGAGTGCTAAGTGAAAAGACAATGATAGACATGTATATTTAGTGTTCTACTTAGATGTTGTATTTATGTGTATACTCAAAAGATGATTTATGTGTGATGATCTGTGGATGCAGGGCTCAAAGAAGGATGTCTTCTTTACAGTGGATTGATTCGCTTAAATATTTTTTGTAGTGAATGATGTCACGTTTTATAATCAATCCAAACAAGGACAACAAACCAGGCAGTGGTACACACCTTTAATCCCAGGAGGGATTTAATCTGGAGGCAGAGACAGGCAGATCTCTCTGAGTTCAAGGCCAGCCTGTTCTAAGGAGCAAGTTCCAGGACAGGTTCCAAAGGTACAGAGAAATACTGTCTTGAAAAACTAAAACCCAAACAAACAAGTAAACAAAAAACAATAACAAAAAGAAGAATAAAGGACACAGAGAGCATGCAAACAAAACTCTTTAATTTTCTTGCTTCTACTAATTTCTCTGATTTGTAGCAAGACGATTGGAGACTCTCAACTTCTGATAGGCCTGAGTTATTACAGAGGACTAAAGAAAAATGGATGATAAACAGGCTTGAGATAAGCAGAATGGTAATATAATATATTGGTGCGCCCGCCATATATAACACACTAATCTCTGTACTGACAAGGAGATGCCAGTATGGCCACCCATGTTGTGGGAGGTATAGGGCGGCCTGGGGTGGTGAGCACTGCCTCCCTGCTGTGTGCAGGGTAAGTCTGTGCTACCTCTTCTCTTTATGAAGAACGCAGAGGTGAGCACATAGACTTCCAGTCTAGTCTGTCCCCGGTTTGAACTGATATTCAGAAGCTCTCACTCAGGAATACCCCTGCTGACACATATTAGGATGTGACATGCTTGCTTTTTTGTTTTGTATGCTTTTGTATCATTAGCCTGAAAGGAAAGAAAAATGAAAGCGCCCATATCCTGGTATGTAACTGAAATCCCCCAGTGGGATTTGCTTGGTGTGAGAGAGTGATTAGTAATTTTTAGCGAGAGGTAATTTTCTCCCTCAGGTGGTTTTTCTGCATTCCTGTAGAGATCATGTACACAGCAAAGCTACCAATAGAGAAGAAAAGACATGGACTGAAAATATTATACTTTAGGGAAAAGTGTGTGCAGATGAGCTAGCCTGAGTGTGTGTGTAGCACATGATGTGTGTGCATGTGGTATGTGCATGTATATGTGACATGTGTGTGCACATAGTGTAGCATGTATGTATGTGTACACGTGGCACACATGTATGAGTGTGCACGTGTGCATGTGGTATGTGTGTATTGCACATGGCATGTAGTATTGCATTGTGCACGTGTAATGTGTGTGTATGTGTGGTGTGTGTGGTATGTGGTATATGAGTGTATTGTGCTGTGGTATGCAAGTATGCACATGTGTCATGTGTTCATATGTATGGTACATGTGCACATGCTATGTGTGTATATTGTGGTATGTATGTGTTTATGGTGTGTATGTGGTGTCTGTAGACATGGTATGAATGCATGTGCATATGTTGTATGTGTGCATTTTGTGTATATGAGTGTGTGTGGTGTTCATGTATGTGTAGTATGGTATGTGTGTATAGTGTGGTGTATGTGTGTGGGGTGTGTACTATGTGGTATATATGTGGTAAGTGTATTTGCATGTATGCATGCATAGATGTAGTATGTGTGTGCACACACGGCATGTGTATATATGTGTTGTGTATTATATACGTATGCATGTGTATACTGTGTATGTGCATATGGTATATATGTGTGTGGTGTGGTTTGTGTGTGTACACATGGTATGTGTGTGTATGTGTGGTATGTCTTCATGCTGTACATATTATATACATATGTAGGTGTGGTATGTGTGTGAGTGGTATGTGTGTGTACATGATATATGTGTGTGTTTATGTGTGGTGTGGTGGGCATCTGTGAACATAATATGTATATGCATATATATGGTGTGTGTGTGTCCATGTAGAATGTGTGTGTGCATGAATGTGTGTATGTGTGTGCATATGGTATGTGTTTGTGGGGGAGTGTGTGTGCATAGTATGTGTCTATGGTGAGTATGTGCATGTGCATTGTATATATATGTATGTGGTGTGTGTGTTGTATGATGTGTGTAAGGAATATGTGTATGAGTGTATGTGTTGAGTATGTGTGTATATGTGCGGGTGTATTGTGATAGGTGTATGTGTGTGGTGCGTGTATTTGTGTGATGTGTGTGTGTATGTAGTGAGTGTGTGTATATATGTGTGTGGAAGTATACATTGTATGTTTATGTGTGGTGTGTATGTGGTGTGATGTGTGTGGTGTGGTATGTATATGTGTTTTAGACAACTATTTCAGTGACTGACAAAGTGGTTTGATTTATAATCATTCTTTTACATCTCATACAATTTCTGGTCTAGCAGGAAGTCTATTATATAATCATTTTATTCTAGGGAATTGTAGCTGTCATCCATCCACTCATAATTGAGTCTCTCCCCTCATACTCATTTCTTTTTAGTCCCTGCACTGGCTTGGGGAGCTGCAAGCCAATCTAAAAACTGTACTTGAAGGGGACCTCTGGATTTTATGTACAGATTTTAGAGCCTATTATGGAAATTATAGGGTCGAGATAAGAAAAGTCTAGATTTTTAAACTGGGAAAACAAAAGACAGCAGGTGTCTATAATGAAACACCCATGAAGAAGGACTAATTTTTTGTGTCCCGTGAAGTCATAAGATTCCACTTCCTGGTAAGGTTGGCAGTTATGTGCTGGGAAACACCCAGCTATGCCCTAGGAAGGCCTGCTTGTTTTGTGTCTTACCACTCCCTGGGGACAGAAGCTATTTAGTACAGAAGCTCAGCAACCTGGGTGGCCTTGGGATTCTCCCATTAGACGCTTTCATAATTATATTTTTGCACATTCTGCCCCTGGTGACCTCATTAGTGACTGCCAGCTCCTCAAAATGTCACTTTCTGAACTGAAAGAAGGGCTTTATTGTATTTGGACGTTCCCCTCCCCTAACAGGATCTCGCTGAGAACTCCAGGCTGGGTTTGAACTCACAGTCCTCCTAGCTCAGGCTCTCTTTACCGTTGGGATCACAGCTATAAACCCACTTGCCTAGCTTCCCCTTGTTGTCTACCGCTGAACCGATACGGAACAGTTGGTGATAAAAGCTTCAAGATTAAGAGGAAGGTACATACACAGACAAAATTGAATAATTTGCTGATTGATATTAACTGAGTCAAACACTTTGTTGAGCAACACAGTTGGTGGCCTGGACTCCTCTCCATCCTTCCTGGCGTCTTCCTTGGATCTGTTACATTGGGCATGCCCAGACTCTTTACGTGCATTCATGTTGTTTGTTCTATTTTAATGGATTCCTTCTGTCATTAAAGCTTTAAAAACTTGGTGTGGGACTTTACCTCAGTTTCTTTCTTTCTTTCTTTCTTTCTTTCTTTCTTTCTTTCTTTCTTTCTCATGAGAGGTCAAGAAGCTGGAAGCACTCAATCCAGACTATATCTCTGACAACAGTTTTCATTTGGTCTCTAGACTACTGAGACAGGGAGAATAGTCTTCCCCAGGCATGAGCCTCCTGAATGGCTTTCCAATATCAATTTGTCAGTCCTGAAATTATATACATACAAGCAACACTACACTCAGCAGGTTGTGCATGTATGTATATTCAAAGAAAAGAGACCATGAATTGGGGAAAGAGTTGGGAGAGGGAGTCAAGGGAGGGTTGGAAGGAGAAAAGGGAAGGGGGATGATGTAATTATAGTTTAATTAAAATTCAAGCTTTACTGGTTTAAGGTTTTGGAGGTTGAACCTGTAACCTCAAGCAGAGTAGTCAAGTGCTGTACCCCATCATTTCTACCATCCTTGATGGGAGTTTGGTGAAGTTCAAAGGACTGTTGATCATTTTTGAATTTCAGATACAGTCTCTGAAAACACACAGCAACAAAGAGATTCCTGGATCTGCTTGTTTCCGAAGAACCACAGGCAATGAGCCCTAGGAACCAAGAGATGCCTGCGTGCTGTCAACACGGATCTTGAGCGAAACCCAATATTACTCCTGCAATACAGAGGTGGCTTCGAGTGGGTGGATCTGTCATTCTTTAAGTTCATTTAATGATCTAAGAAAATGCTCCCTCCTTTGTGACTCTGCCGTGTGATGGTATGGGAGGTGTTGTGACAGGCTTGAGGTGCCACCTTGTGAGGTCTGCTCAGAGACCGCCTCAGGTGACCTGACGGCATAGTAAGCGAACCCATCCCTTCTACTGCGGAGTGTTCTCCCGAGACAAGCACAGAATTCGTTCTTTTCAGTCTTGAAACTTCAGTGTGCGTGGCGATTCCAAACTGGGTGTCCAGTCTGTGCCACAGACAGCTCGCAGATGTTCAACCTGTGAAATGAACAAAAAATCAGAGTAAATGAAACGAGGTCAAGACTGGAGAAGGAGCAAAAGTGGACAAATTCCTGTTGGGGTGGGTGGCTAGAGACCCCTAAAGGGGCTGAAGGTACTGTAGGTTTACTTCTCCATCATGAAGGCCTTGGACACTGTGAAGAGGATGAGAGGAAGCCACAACGGGAGCGTCAAACGAAAGCTGGAATTGGGGAGAAAGCAGGAGGTTAAAGAACAAGACAGACGGAGGGCTTCCTCCCCGAATACCTCCCTTTCTCAAGGTCAGGATTAGTAAGCTCCCTGAGTAGCTCAGTTTTTATCAAGCATGGAGGTGTTGGGTACACAGTGGATGCTTAGTGAATTTCATTGATAGGCTGTGCTGGCGTGTGTGGAGCAGCCATAATGTCACCTGCTCTGTCTGCTGTACACCATGCCTCATCCGGGCTAAGCTACAGGTTTTTCCTGTTGGCTGCCAATAAATGGCCATTCTGATCTTGCTTCCACTGGGGCTCCCAAGCTTGCCTGTTTTTATAGAGACTCTTTGTCCCCTCATCCCTGACCTTCTATCACGGCTACCTCTCATGAGGCTCCAGTGGTACTCACTAGGTTTTATCATTTCAAAGCCTTCTACTTATTTAAAAATCTCCAACTTGTTTCTGGAAGAAAAAAATAGTTCCTGATAGGAAACTGTGAAGCTTGATCTTGTAATAATTTGGGAATCCCCACGAATGGGGACAACATCACCAAGAGTTTAGGTCTCATAAGTCCTGCTTAAAGAATAAAGCATTTCCTACCAAAATAAAGAAAATCATTAACACTTTGAACTTTTAATTGCAGCTCTAGAAATCAAACTAAAAAAGTACATAGTGTGCCTAGGTCTGATTTCAGTGATAGCTGGGGCTGGGGTCAAGCTTGGCGGCAGACCACATGCCTCACATGAGCAAGGACCTGACTTCCCATTCCCTGCGCCCACACAAAGGATAAAAACCCCACTATTCGCAGTTGTAAAAAGAGAAGTCATTTTTTAAGTTCATCAGTAAAAGAAGTGACTAAAAATTATAGTATATTCATGCAATAGAATATTGCTAATTAAGGTAAATCCAGGCTGCAATTTCATATTTAATAGTCAAGGATGGATATGTATGCTGTCATTGCATTACTTTTATCAGGGTTATCAAAAATCATCTACAAATTTACATCAGGCTAGCATGTAGACGAAGGGGAATAGTCACGTACTGCTGGTAACAACGTAAACTAGTCCAGACACCATGGGAATCAATATGAGAGTTTACAAAGGATAAAAATAGATCAACCATGTGACCCGGATACACTACTCCTGGGAGTGTACTCAAAGGACAGTGTGTCACAGAGATACTTGCTCATCAATATCCATTGCAGCACTGTTCACAAGAGCTAAGCTATGGGACCCACCAAGGTGTCCAACAGCAGAGGAATGGATACAAGAATTGTGCTAAATAACATACAGTGGATGTTTCCAGCCCTACATCGGAATATTTTGTTTGCAGGGAAATGAATGCAACTGGAGATGATAAGATAGTAAATTAAGCCAATCTGAGAAAGACAAATATGACTTTTCCTTCATTTGTGGTTCCTAGATTTTCTATAAATGAATGGAATCATGTATGTATGTATGACATGGACGTGAAACTGGGTAATCAAAGGGGATTAACAGCAAGGGAGGGACTTTTAAGGGGAGGATGGGGACATAGGTATACATGCTCAGCGTACATTATATACTTGCATGAAATATCCTTATACCACTCCCCACCACACATGACTACATACCAATGAAAGCTAAAAAAACAAAAGTATGAAAAATGTGCGTATAAGAACCAGCATGTGATTGGAAGAATATGGTGGAAACTCACGGGGCAAGTCCACGGAAGAGGGTGATCACTTGACCATGCCCAGCTCATGCATCTGTTGTCTGTCACTTTAGAGCCAAGTGAATTGCAGGAACCTTTGGCAATTCTTAGACTTTGAACCTTTGCTTCTTACTCTTCAGAAGCCTCTATGTGTATACAGTGTGTATTTGCTCTGTGTATAGTGTGTGTGAGAGAGAGATACATGTATCTGGTGTGAAGTCTTAGATGCTGTCCCGTGCAACCGTCTCGCCAGCAAGAACGACGCGGCACACAAGGATCCTTCTGCAGTAAGCTTTAATGCTCTTGAGAGGGAGAGCATAAGCTTCCGGAGCGGAGACCCAGAGGCGGGGAAACCCTTCCCTTAAATAGAGGCTTCTCCTCGCCTAGGACGTGTCAGCCCCTGGTTGGCTGCAACCCATAGCACGAGATGACGCCATGGGATAGGCTGGATGGGACGAGGTGGAAAAACCCTTCGCATATGCGCAATGCACCTGTTTATTACTCGGGAACACAGGATATGGGCGCCATCCTGCAATGGCGAATAGTGGGCACGGCTCCCCACAAGATGCGTGTGTTATGATGTGAGATGTGTGTGTCGTGTGTGTGTGATGTGTGTGTGTGTGCATGTGTCTTATTTCTATTGTAAGTTAAAGTTATTGGGAAACTATTGCTGAATTGAAGATTGTGGGTTCTTGGATTTGTCTTTTATTCTTTTATTTCTTCTTGATCACTGTTGACAGGTGATCATGGGTGATCTGTATGGCCAGAATAGATGAATGGTCATCTATGAGTGTGAACAGAATATAATTCCCAGGGTTTTGTTAGTATCAGTAAGCAATGACTCTTCTCGGCTTCAGAGACCTTGACAAAGTATGAACAGGTGAAGGGTGTGGGTGGTTTGTGCCTGCCTTCACTTGCCCGGAAGCTGCAGATTTGAAGCAGACCTAGGCATGAGCTCCTTCAGTTACCAAAGTCAACATTGCTACTTAGCCTTCCTAACCTTAGTTTTCATCTGAGTAACTTACTAATATCTGTCTACCAGGGTTTCGTGGAGATTAAATGGACAGCTCTGGGTTTCACATTCTTGTTTAGATATCCTCTTCAAAACAGCCTGCGTCTCATTCTCAGAGGTCTGTGCAGTGAAGTCTCTTGTCCTGCCCTCTGTTATCTGCCCTGACCTCTGCCCACTGCCCTGCTCTCTGTCCTCTGTCTTATATCCTGCCTTTTGTCCCTTGTCCTGTCCTCTGTCTTGCCCCCGTCCCACATCATGCCCCTGCCCCTGTCCTGGCCTGTCCCCTGTCTTATATCCTGCCTTTTGTCCCCTGTCATGTTCTTTGTCCCCTATCCTGCCCCCTGTTCCCTGTCCAATGTCCTGCCCTCTGTCCCACATCATGCCCCTGTCCCCATCCTGCCTTCTTTCCTCTGTCTCCCTGCTGTGTTTCCTCTTTTCTCCATTTTTTTCTTCTCATATTCTTATTTTCTTCTCTCCCAAATTCTGCTTCCAGTTTTTATTTGTTTGTTTGGTTGGTTTTTTTTATTGCTTTTTAAAATTCCACTCCTCCCACATCTATCTCTGAAGACTGCTAGGGGATTGAGATGTGCTTCACAGAGAAGAAAAGAGATACACAAACTGTGGTAAGAAAAACAACTCTTCCCTCTGCGAGCTTAGACCCGCTGAGTCATCCCTGTCTTCCATGAGCAGCTGCCCATGCTGCTCCTTCTTTACCTGCAGGATTCTTACCCGGTTCATCTTCTCAAGCCCTTTCCTCCAAGGCTCCAAGTTGCTGAAGCAGATTGTCCTCTCACTATGCCCACGGAGCTCCAGTATCCCCTGACGGCCCACTTCACAAAACTGCAGCCATCCCTCAGTTTCTCTCATTACCCCAGGAATGCATTCTGTCCTTGGCCTCCTATCTCCAGAGTCTGGCTGGGTCAGTGCATCACACTCAGGAGGTGCTTTGAATGATACTCTATGTCATCATCAAGATATCTGGGTATCTGGAGGGTAACCTGTTTCCACAAAGTGAACTTTTACTCTGTAGCACCTGCATGTTGCTTCCCTAAGGATTCAGTTCACGGAGCAGTGGAAGTGACTTATTGGGTGACAGTGCTTGCTCTGCAAGCAAGAGGACCTGATTCTGGGTCCCCCAGAACCCATGCACAAACCCAGACATGATGGTGCACATCTATGACACCAAAATTGGAGACAGAAACGGGAGGATCCCAAGAGCTTGAAAGAGCAAGTGTTTACCTAAAGGAGAGACCCTGTCTCAAGGCAGTAAGGTAGAGAGCCATAGGAGACACATAACATCTTGCTCTAGTCTCTACATTAACACACATGGGTGTGTATGCCTGAACATTCATGTGTTCACACACACACAAAAAGATTTGATCCATAGATTTTCAGTGAGTCCAATAAAAGGAGGACATAATAAACTTACATATATCTATTTATTGCTTTAAATTTTCATAGCCCTGAGCTTCATGGCCAAGGTTCCAGATGAGCTTGTCTGCCCATCTTCCAACACAAGCCCTGGGGTGGTCACACCCAGCTGCAGCTTCTTCACCTCTTGTTTTTGCTCATGCTATTTTCTTTTTTCCCTCATCCTTTATAGAAATATTATTTCTCAAGCTCCAGTTCAAATGATGACTTTTTTCTTGGTGGGATTTCTTGTACAAATAAACTGTGAAATACATTAAGTACACAAGGAAAGAGTCACCATAGCATCAATTTATCTAAGCATCCAAGGAAAGGCTGTACACATAGTAGGTGCTCAATAGTTGGCTGTCAAGTAAGTGAAGAATGACTTGGTCCTAATGACCATCCAATAGGTCATCCTAAGCAATGAGTGTGGCGAACTATTTTAATTTATAAGGGTGTGGGGATTATATGCACACAATTAAAAATGACTATAGTTTTTTTAGGTTTCTAGAATGAACTACAATGTTTTTTGAGAATCACCAGAAAATGATTGGTTTATATATGATATATATACACACATATGCATATGTATATATATATTACAGGTAATATATAGATTTGTTAACTGAAGGTCCCATTTGAATGTGGAAAATGTTAGTGTAGCAGTAATCAAAAGGGATTTCATGTTTCATTTGTTCTGAGTTACCAGAAACTTATTTGCCTTAATAGTATATACAGTTATCCTTTCTCTGGAGGGGCTTGGATTTCAGGCTTAGGTGGCACTGGTCTTCCAGTATGCTGGGTTGGCACTCTACCCACCACCCACCATCCCAGCCCAGCACCAGTTAGTCCTTTTTCTTGGGAGACTAAATGATCTGAAATACATAGACTTCATAAATAAAAGCATAGAACATTCCATTTAGAGTGGCCAGGCATTTCTAAAGGGTAGCTTTCATTTTAAAGCACAAGCAAGATTTTGAACTCGGATGCTTATCACAGTGGCACAGCAAACCATGGCCCGAATGTGTACTCTAAAGCATATGTGTTGGGAACTCGATCCTCTCTGAAACAGTACTGGGAAGTAGGGCCTTGTGGGAAACATTGAGGCAACAGGGTTATACCCTCAGAAATGGATTGATGGGTCAGGCAGTGGTGGTGCATGCCTTTAATCACTTGGGAGGCAGAGGCAGGTGGATCTCCGTGAGTTCGAGACCAGCCTGGTCCAGGACAGGCTCGAAAGCTACAGAGAAAAAAAAAAAGAAAAAAGAAATGGATTGATGGGATTATAAACAGGCCTGGCAGTGGTCAGCACTCTCCCTCCCCTTCCCTCTCCCCTGCCCCTCTCTTCTGCTTGTCTTCCTTCTGTTCTGTAAGGATACCAGCTGCTGATACTTTGATCTTGGATGTCCTAGAATCCAAAACTGTGAAGAAATAAGCTGCTGTTTATAAAGGACCCAGTCCCTGGTATTCTAGAAGAACAGCTGTTGCATGAGGAGGAGGGGTCTGTGTCCCGCCATCCAGCCCCTGGTGCCTGGCTAGCTTATACCCGAAATAACCACATGAAAATTATATTAATTTAATTACTGCCTGGTCCATTAGTTCTAGCCTCTTATTGGCTAACTCTTATATCTTGATTTAGCCCATATCTAATAATCTGTATTTACCAGGAAGATTCTAACCTATGTCCATCTCAGGCCAGAGAATCATAGCGTCCACCACACTTCCCTTCCTCCCAGAATTTCATCCTGTCTACTCCGCCTATCTGATTTCTGCCCTATCAAAAGGCCAAGGCAGTTTTTTTTATTCAACCAATGAAAGCAATACAAAATGAAGAAGCACCTCCTACACTAAGCAGCGGAAAATGGACTAAGACAACAAGGAAAAAACAAACAGCAGATAAGAAGCACTCTATGTCCTCAAAAAGCAAAAGGTACATGCGTGCCCAGCAAGCAGGAATGTAGCATGAGGGGTTGCTTGTTGGGGTTTCTGTCCCGCCCAGTACCCCACAGCCAGCAAGCCCCAAAGAAATTCACACAGAGAGTCTACATTAGGTTATACACTGATTGGCCCATTAGCTCAGTCTTCCTACCAGCTCCCGTAACTTATATTAACCCATTGTTCCCATCCATGCAAGCCACATGGCCGGTACCTTTTCTCAGCGAGCAGCTTACATCCTGCTTTGTAGATGGACTGCGCAGGAATGCCAAGGAGCTTCCTGCTTCCCAGACGTTCTCCTCGCCCTGCCTCTACTTCCTGTCTGGTTGAGCCGCCTATACTTCCTACCTGGCCAATCAGCATTTATTTAAAGCATGATTAACAGACTACAGACAAGTCTCCTGCACCACAGGAATCCTCAGGACATCACCAGACACCAGGCATTTATCACTTTGCTCATCACCAAGAACTGATGAGAAGTAACAAGGAGAAGGGCTTATTCTAGCTCCTGGGTTGATGCTCTAATCTAATCGTCTGAGAATTCAGGGGAACAGGAGCCACTGGCACTCATCTTGCCTTTTCCTTCTGTCCTTTATCTTCAGTCACAGGCTGAAGGCCATGGGATGGTACCTCTCCCTCTTCAGCCAGTCCTCTGAGTCAGCCTCACAGACAGCTCCGGAAATGTGCCTCAGTCATGTCACAAACATTCCTTAGTTCAATCAAGCTGCTGATAAAGATGAATCCTTACACTCTGACATACGAGGAAAGTCAGCCTCTAGGTCGTCTGTGTCGGACTCATCCCTGACAGTATTTTGGAAATAGCTCTCATCGTCTTAAGGAAGTCCTGTTTTTTGAGAGACTGTGGAGAATGTTAGAATACTTTGGTTTGGAGACTGTCTACGTTCTTCTCAAGTTGTCATTAGATCATCAAAAAAGTGAGTTATAACAGGGCGGTGGTGGCGCACGCCTTTAATCCCAGCACTCGGGAGGCAGAGGTAGGCGGGTCTTTGTGAGTTCGAGACCAACCTGGTCTACAAGAGCTAGTTCCAGGACAGGCTCCAAAGCCACAGAAAAACCCTGTCTCGAAAAACCAAAAAAAAAAAAAAAAAAAAAAGTGTGAGCTATGTGTGAGCATTCACAAAATGCTATGGCTGGCATTTTGTGCTTGGAGGCCAAGGACTTGCTTCATCGTTTCATAGTTTTTTTTTTTTAGGTGTCTCTACCAAACTTCTTCCTTACAGATTTAGGCTCCTGATTGGTAGGAATACATGGGGCCATTTTTTCTCCTTTAAAAAAACTATCAGAATTTCTCAAAACATTTATTTCTTCTTTCTTTTTCTTTCTTTCTTTCTTTCTTTCTTTCTTTTTTTCTTTTTTTCTTTCTTTCTTTCTTTCTTTCTATTAACTAGCATTTGGTCAGTGGCTACATCTAGCTGCAAGAGAGGCTGAGAAATATGTTTTTTATTCCACATGTTATTTTTCTAGTAAAAATGTCATATTCTCTTTAACAAATAGGAAGATGATGAATGTTTGGTCAGATAATTAACAGTCTCTTGTAAGGGTTTATTCAATATTTTTTGACCATCTCTCTTCTTTATGCACCTTGTGTGGAAGAAATGTCCTCTGTTCACTAGTCTGAATTTGGTATAAAATTTCTTGTTTCTGTGGCTTCTCTCATCATATTCTTCTAATTGAAATGTCCTTGGACTCCTCGTCTACGAATTCCCACCCTTCAGGACTCAGATCAGAGCTTTGCTTCAACACAAAGCATGGTGATTATATTCTGTACCAGATTCTAGAGATGTGTACGTTTTAATATATACAGTGTCTTCTTTGTCGGCCTATGAATACAAAGGCATTAAGTTTCTGAAGCAGAGAAGCTAGCATATTGCTTTACTTGTAAGTAGTGTATATACCTTATTTACTTTCGCTATTGCTTATAGCTTAGGGTAAAGCTGAAAAGGAATTATGAAGGTTCAGTAAACATGTTGTCATGATGCTTGACTTTTGCAGAAGAAAATCACTACTAGGGACATTAGATCATAATGGAGGATGAGGAACAGGACAAAGATTTTCAAAATTATTTCACATCAATTACAATATAAACTCTTTTTGGATGACATTAATTTGAAGGTCACCATGGTAAGGTATCTTTAATCTTTATTTTTATAACGCCTTAAACTGAGAACACATTTGCATGTTTCAAACATACAACATAGAACATCAACTCACTAAAAGTCTTTAAATGTTCACCTTTGCCACCTAATCAACCCCACCTTCCTGACAGATACTGATTTTCCTTAACTTTTTGTTCCATGGAAGATTTTTTTAAATGCATATAGAAACTCATACAAATTTCTTTTCTATTTTTTCCAAGAAAAGCATATTTCTGCACTTAATTTATTTTTATTGCAAAATATATAGCTATTTATCTATCAATAAATCAATAGTTTATCCTCTTCTCTCTTCTCCTTTTCTACTTCTTTCTTCTTGTATTGTTTTGAGAAAGGGTCTCACTCTCTATCCTAAGCTTACCTAGAACTTGCTGCAGCCTTGGAAAGCCTCAAGTTATGATTATTTGCCTCAGTCTCTTGAGCGCTGAGATTTTTACGGGAGAGTAGTTTCTTCTCTTCCTATGATTGTATATTACTCCACTGCACCATAATTCATTTAGTCAGTTTCCTCTTAATGAGCATTGTGACCAGTTTTTATTATACTAATGTTACAGGCAAAAGCTTTGTGTTGATTCATGTATTTGTACATCTGTAGCATTTAGCAAAAGTAGAATTTCTAGGTCAATGGTAATCCATATATAACTAGAGTGTTTGTTCCCAGGATGTGCCATTGGTTTAGACATAAAAAGGGACACCGGGTTGGCATCCTTTTGGGGCCAGGTACTGTTTCCACCATGAGCTTGTCTCAGACAGGAAGGTAGGTTTCAAAGCTTTGATAGATACAGACAGGTAAATCTTAATAAGAATTCTTCTTGTTCGCAATATTATCAATGACTTACAAAAGCGTTATTTTGGGGCATTCTTGCTAATATACTTTATCAAACTTCTGGAGTTTTTCCCACGTAAGAGTCTGGGGGAAATTAATTTGCATATTTACATATAATTGTGCTTTTTGTCTGCTCCATGTAAGAGCCATATTTTGTCTCTTTTCTGTGGATGCTGCCTGTCTTTGTAAAATTTTTAATCGGATGAATAAACATTTTTTAAAAATTATTTTTGATATCTAATATGCAGTTTTTGCATATTTTACATATGTGGGAGATTAGCACTTTGTATTTCAAGACAGAAAAAAATTTTGAGACAGAGTCTCATTTTGTGGCTCAGGCTGGTCTCAAACTTGACAGGTCTCTTGCTCCGGCTCCCCGGGTGGGGTTGCTGGTCTCTACGGCCACAGCTGTCTGGAGGTGTAAGCGGTCCTTGACTAATTGTTTGCTTTTTACTTTTCCCCCCTTATAGAGCCTATTTTATAATTTTCTTGTGCTTCCTCTCTATTACATATCCATTAGAAAGGCTCTTAAAACTCAAGAGCATAGGAGAATTCTCAAATTTTTCTTTGTTTCGTATTTAAATATTAAATCTACTTGAAATTTCAAAGTGCTGTTTAAATGTTTTAAGGCAAATATATCCTTGGTATAATATTGATAAGATGTAGTAAATTTATTTTAAATAAACAACAGATACATTTTCAAGATATTATGACCTGTGCAATATTTAGTGTTTAGAACATTTATATTTGTATGAGATGATTATTCATTGTGTACCTGGAATTCATATTTAAATGGCCTCCTGTGTTTTATCTGATGACTCTAGGTCTGGGGTTACTGCCCACTCACTTACACATGTCAACTGGAGCAGACACCCATTACAGGCTACGCCAGGTCCTTGTACTATTGAGCATTCACGATTTCAAAGTTGGCTGATATTCTGCAGTGTGTGCACTCTTCTCTACAGGTTCTGAAGCTTCTATGCACTACAGCTGTGTACAGATAAAAATACATTCACTCACTTATGAATAAATGAATGAATGAATGAATGAATGAGTGAATGAGTGAATGAATGAATGAATGAATGGATAAATGACCAATTCCCTTCTGACATTCTGTCCAAAATTGCTATGAGAAATTATATACTTCTAGGACCAAGGGGAGCCCCTGGCTGTCCTGAATAGGCAATTCCTGATTGTTTTGCTCTGATGAAGACTATTTAAGGATCAAAATAATTATCACAATTATTATTTCAAAGTGTTAGAAGCCTAGAGTCCTAGAGTTGTAAAACAGACTTATTTTTTTCTTAACAGGGGCTTAAATAATAATATTTAGAAACTAAAAGTATATTGTTTCACTAAATTGGACAAAAATAGATATAACATTTCTTTCTGCTTTTGAAAACACATATATGCAATAGTCTTATCTCCCTCTACTCCTATTATCAGTGACAAGGTGCAGTGCCGTGCTGTGCTGACAGCCCTTCCTCCAACAGAAAAGTGCCACGAGCCATGCCACCAGGATGAATTAAGACTGTGACATCAGCCGAGGGGATGGGTGGCGCATGCCTTTAATCCCAACACTCAGGAGGCAGATACAGGTGGATCTCTGTGAGTCTGAGGTCAGGCTGGTCTACAGAGTGAGTTTCAGGACAGGCTCCAAAGCTATAGAGAAACCCTGACTCGAAGACTCTGATGTCACTGCAGCAGCAGTCTGGTTATGCTACAGACAAAGGGTGACAGTAGACTTGTCTCTGTCTAGTTTACTGCAGATTATTAATACAGTCATTCAGCAAACATTTCTTCAATGCCTACTGATGCTAGACACTGTGCTGGGTGTGAGGGTCAAGTAGTTGTAGAATGGTCCTCAGGGGACTTTGTAAAAGCCAAAGCTAGCTTCTACTGGCTGGTTGAAAGCTCACTGCTAAGTTTCCAGGAACCGTGAGCCTCACAATCAGCAACCATAAAAGCTTACACATGGAAATTGGCCTACAGTACAACAAGTCTTTCTTTGTTGTTTGTTTTCTCTCCGCCCTTTACTGAACTGGAGTGCTAGCTGATAAACTCGAGCTTGCCGGTCTGCTCTAGAACCCTACATTACCAATGCATGTTGCTTTCCTAAACAGAACCTTCTGCAAATGTTGAAGGAATAGATTCTAAAATTATCATTGGTACTTGATGTAAGTAATCATCTTTAGATGATTGGTCATCTAAATAAAATCAATGCGAAAAATTGTAAGGTTTTCATGGGGGAAGAAATTGATCAGTTTATGTTTTAAGTTTTTGTTAATGTTTTAAGAAATTGATTGATTTATGTCTCAACTTATCACAAATCAGGAGTAAAAGATCATCTTCTTCACAGAGCCCCTGAGAGTATTAGCTTATGTAAAGCGCATAGGCAGGGACCTGGGCAACTCAGCAGGCAGCACTCAAATTAAGGTCCAAGCTGTCTCCATGCTCCATAGTTTATGCTTATGAGGTTTCTCTATGGTGTGAATTGTGCGGAAGGTGAACAGGAGACATTAAATTCGATAAACTAAAACTATCTCTTTAATTAAAAATAAGGAAATGATTTAAGACACAGCAGCCCAACTGCTGAAAGAAAGGACAAGCAGCCTACTGTGGGAGCGGGAGAAATGCCATGATGCTGCTTCTTGGTTTGGTTTTGATGATGCTTGGAACTAAAATCTGAGTCTCTGTCTTAATTTATTTTCCCTTGCTGTGAAGAGACACCATGACCAAGGAAACTTATAACAGAATCATTTAGCTGGGAGGTCAGAGGGGGAGCTCATGGCCATTAGAGCAGGGAGCATGACAGCAGGCAGGCAGCCGCCTCTGCACTGAAGCAGCAGCTGAGAGCTTGTGTTGAGACAACAAGAATGGGGGTGGGGGAGAAGGCTAACTGGGAACCCAGTAGGCTTTTGGAACTTTGACCTCCCCACTCCACCTCCATCCCCGCCACCATGACATAACCTCCAACAATCCTTAACACCTCTTAATCCTTCCCAAACAGTTCCAGAAGCTGGGTACCACACATTCAAATACATGAGTCAATGGAAGCCATTCTTATTCACACCTTTGTAGGCCTTGTGCATTCTAGCATCACTGTGTGCTCAGGACCCAGTCCATGCTTCTTCACGGCACCTGACAGAAAGCCCTTAGTAAAAAATAAGTTTATGAACCCCAGCACACAGTTTTCCCCTATGTGCTCATCTTCCATTCCCTAAGGGAAAATCCCATCCTCTGTTCTAGAAGACTACGGACAGGAGGGGCCAGACAGTCTTCCACAGGCTGCTAGTTCTAGGTTTTTGGAAAAGAGTGTTTGATCTTCAGTGTTTCTAAGGAGAAAGATTACACTTCATCTTTGGTTCTTGACTTATTTTTATTTACTAGAAAGCTTTATTTTCCCCTTCCCTAATGAACATCATTTTCTTATGGAGAACCTATATGCTTTTTGTAGATTGTGCCTTCATTGTTACTGCTTTTGGTGGAATTATAAATTATAAATGGTGTTGTTCCTTAATTTTAAATTCTAGTTTCTTTTTGTTGGTAGCTAAGGAAGCGATGGCTCTTATCTTCTGACTTATGCTCTGCTGCCTTGTCAAGCTTACTTATTAGAGTTTATTTTAAGATTCTGTGCCATTTTCTACTTTAACAATCATTGCTACCTAAATAAAGAAAGAAAGGTTTGTTTCTTCCTTTCTAGGATGTAGGTACTGCTAACTTCCTTTTCTTGTCTTATCACACTAGCTATAACCTTAAGCAGGAGAAAAGTGCAATGCTATCTTTGCCCTGTTACAGTTGTTAAGGGAAGCACATCCTCTCATCACGTATGTAGGGGTGTGTGTGTGTGTGTGTGTGTGTGTGTGTGTGTGTGTGTATGCGTGCACACACCTTCTTTAGGCTACAGGATCTATCTCCTTTACAGTCCTTACTTTTTAAGATTCACAGGCTGAAGCTGACTTCTTTTTGTATGGTCTGTTGCCATGTTTGGTTTGTAGCCTTCTTCCTTGACTTGGGAGAAAGAAGGCGAAGAAGGACACTCTGCTCTTGAACGTTACAGCTGCCTTCTTCAAGGCACTGTCTGCTGCTCGGGCACCCCACCCCCCAGTCTCCATTATAAGCCCGGGAATCTCTACCAACTGCTTCAGAAGAGAGGCAACTTGTGGTGGAGTGATGAGCTCCAGTCTGGACAGCTGCCTCTTCTTATCTGCGTGACCTTGGAGAAATCACAAAACCGCAATTTCTAAAATCAGTACCGTAATTACCTTATCAGACTGTGGGGATACTTTCAAATGGTAATCGCTCTGAAGGACTCTACAAATTTAAATTATCTTAGAGGATACATTCTTGGAGGGCAGGATTCTTGTCAGTTCATTTCTGTATCCCTAAGTAAATGCTTAATGCGCATCTAATTATTGCGCGGCTACACATATTCATCCCTCGGGGTGGTACTGGAAGACTGCGCAGGGGCGTCACTGCGCAGCCATCAGACTCCAGTCTGATCTAAGACTGAAGCGCCCGCACAACACTCTAAATAATCAGACCACTTGGGCGGTTAAATGTCATGAGCTAGAGAAAGCTTTTTACAAAGACCCTCATTGCGGGGACTGGTGACCTAAGTAAGCAAAGAGAGGCAGTGGGGTTTGGGTTTCTTTGCTTTGGGTTGGTCTTTGGCTATCTCCTAGAGGAAAATTCTCATTAACTGTGCTTGATAGCAGAGAATGAGGATGGGGGACACACAGCTCCAAACCCACAGTTGGTCTTGCGTTTCCTTCTTCAGAGCGTCATGGAGACCACTAGGTGACACTCTTTACCCACCTATGTTTCTCTGCTGGGCCCTCTGCAGGGACCTTAATTCTAAACTAGTGCATTTTGTTAGGAGTGCCGGCGAGGGAGAAGAGTTCTAGGAAAGGAAATACAAACGAAGCCCCAGAATCAATGCGGAGGGCTGATTAGGGTCAGCTTTCAGCCCTGGCTCGGCCAGACTTTACAGGCTTGTGCCCAACTATTTTTGAAACTGATTTTAAGAGCAATGTGCAATTAGTTTTCGTTTTCTTAAACCTTTAACAAATGACAAGCTAAAATGAGATGGCTCAGGGTGTGGGACTGAGGAGGTGCCCTCGGGTGCTCCCTCGCTTTCCTAAAGCCATTAATGAGGTCATGGAACACTGAGAACCTTGAAGCCACTTCTACATGAAGTTGCAAAGGGACTTGGGCTCTCCTCACAACCGGCTACCATTCAGGAGAAGCCGAGGATATGGCATGTGGAGAGACATTCCTGGTCTCCAGGATAGCTATGGTCTGCGTCTGACTTGCCATGGATGACACACTCACAGAAGACCGCCATTTGTCTGGAGACCACGCACATGAAACGTGCGAGGATTCCAAAATGGCCCATGCAATTTTTGGCTGAGAGAAATTAAAGAGAACTTCCTTTCTTACATCCCCAGGCTGCAGCTCCCAGAAAGCCCACAAACCAGCCCCAACCAAAGGACCCAGAAATCAAAGATTCCCCCCCGCCCCGTTTCATTTGGGAGCCAGGGAATCTGTCATTACCTTCTTAATGTCTGTTATACCTTTAATATTAACTCACACTGTTTCTGTCCATAAGCTTGGTCATTATTCATTCATTTATTTATTTCAACTTAGAAACAACTGGAATCATAGCTATTTCCCTGTACTGAATCTTCCTAAAGCGTCCTACCCCCTCCCCCACTCACGAACTCTGATTTTCTTTGATTTGCTGCGTGTCTACCAGCACACACCACCTGTGTAATAAACAGCTAAATATACTCATAGTTTTGGCAGCTCACTTTCGGAACCTGTCACAGGGCCCCTGAAATGAGAATTAAGCAGGTTTAAGACATGGAAGCAACCTCCGCTGTGCTTGGGAAGAGAGGACGGTCCCTATGTCGTGAGTCAGTGCTTCTGTTGTATGGTCCTGCCCTGCTTTATTTAAGTAACAGCAATGACTTTAATGGTTGTTAGCAGATGCGCCATTAAATACTCAGAAGTATTTCTAGGAGGTAGATATGGCCATCAAACCCACTCAGGATGTAACCTGAATTTAAAGCCAGGGCTCTCAAAGGGACAGGGGCCTTTATTAACTCTTATGACAGGACCCAGTCCTTTCACTACTACTTTGACCTAAGGGGTGCACATACATAACACTTCCATTTAAACAACAATGTATTACTAAGGCTGGTTGTGACACTTTTTGGAGACACGGAGAATGAAGACATTGTTTCGAGGGACACAAAGTTTGCAGGGGTTTTTCTCAGGGGAGAGAAGTCAGCTGTGCTTCCTGGAACACTGCTTTCAGAGACCCTCCGGGAGGACTGTAAACAAACTTCAGCCAGGGGTGAGTCCTATCTGCGCTGAACCGCAGCCCTGAAGTCCCTGCGCACTGCAGCTGCGCCTTCTGGAGCCTTGTGATCTTGTTGGCGATGTTAGGGGAAAGACAAGTTTTTCCTTTGGATGCCACATGGATTGTCCCCTCCCTGTTCATATCTTTCTTGAGTTGCCTTTGTGGAAAGAGGCCCAAAGTCAGTGGAGGCCAAGCCTCATGACCTGGGGCTTTGTCTGATCTGTGAACTCTCTGGTCCCCAGCATCTTTCAAAGTCACCAGATGGGACTCTACTATGACTCCCGATCTCAAATTGGGCTCCTCCAGACATTGCTGAGGCCTGCTATTCCTACTTTCTAGGAGACCCCAATATCTATTCTTATCTCTGGAGCCCTGTCATGGCTAACAGACTAAAAGAGTTGTCTGATGCTTTTCCATCTCCAGCCAGAAGCAATCCCCCTTTTCTTTACTTTATACCTCTTTCACGGCACTTGGATGGCACTTTGGTTGACAGATTCTTCTGCACGCTCTTTCTTATAAATACACATGTAGATCAGCTAATTGCATTCACTTCACACATAGCATCACATGTAAAATGTCGGTCAGAGGTATATTTTGAGCCAGTAAATGACATAAAAATGCCACAGATTCTTGTTGGCTTTTCAGTAGTTTTACCTAAGGTCTGACACTATAAAATGACAATGCAAAAATAATTACCTACCTATGTGTTTGTTCAAGTTTTGCTTCCATGATCTTTTTCAGGTATTTGAATTAGGGAAGATATTCAACATATAGTGCGTGCACAGGTGACCTGCCACTCAGGGATGGTTTGACAACATCACAAGAAGCACTCCATAGCAAGGAGAGTTTTTAATCAAACGTTTTGCGTTAGAGAGAAGTTTTCCCACATTTGTGTGGGAACTGGAGTACATACCCAGGAATGATCCATCATTTCTACTCTTAGTGCTTGCGCATGTGTGGGCCTCTGACAGTGAAGGATAGGATGTGTCTACATGTCTTATGGGCTGACAATTTTGAACATTTACTGAATGCCTGGCATTCTGCTTTTTAGTTTACATGCATTAGTTCATTATCATTTCTGTTTATAAATATGAATGACAAAAACAAACAAATAAACAAAAACCCAGTTTTAGTAGAATCCAGGTACCAGAATCCGGATTAGAATTCATATCTGAACCCAGACTAAGTGCAGTACCCTGCCACACTGCTTGTTTGTCTATCCCCTGAACAGTGACAGTAATGGAAGCTCGAGTCAGCCCATCTTCTCAGTGCCCCATCTTACAGATGATGAAGGAGCTGAGGTCTGGGCTGAGGTGAAGTGACTTATCTGAGATCACAAACTTAACGACACATGCGACAGGACAGCCACTCCAGTAAGCCAGAAGGAGCTTAGACAAAGGTAATTTACCACATCGGTTTGGACACACACAAATCTAGCCAGTTTTCCCTAAATACAAGGCCTACGTATGTGCACCAGAAGGCAGAAGCAGCATAAGTGATCTGGGGATGCTGTGCTGTCTGTCTGTGCTATAAAGGGTCTGAGTGCCTGCCTTTCCACTTGCTGCCCAAACCAGTATGACTAAGCATGGGAGCTGTGCAGTCTATTTACTTTGTTCCTTCTGAATGTCTAACCAAGCCAGTCAAGGTTGCTGAAGTCAGCCATTTCTGCACGAGACGCAGAGACAGTCTCTCTTCTCCGGTCACCGTTGACTTCTCTCAGGGGGTGAGGGGCTGGCTGGGTGTCAGTGAACATGAGGTTCTCTGTGTGATATGCCACCTGAAGGCTTGTATTCGGAGCACACAGGTGTCTGAGATAGTCCCAGTGAAGGACCTCTTGGGGTTAACGAAGGCTTCCTCAGATAAGGGTGTCAGACAGCGGAGGCAAAAAAGAGGAATGACAAGCATAATTACAGCAAAGGATCTGAGTCAGAAATGAAGAAGGCTGCCAGCAAAGGGCCAGACCTGGGGGAGTGTTGCCATCTTTTCCATGGGGCAGTCGGGAGCCTGCTCCACAGGCAGAGGGCCACTTGGTTGCAGATGTTAAGGCAGGAGATGAAGTTAGAAATGACTCTTGCTTTTTAGCGCTAGGTGCTCATGGAGAAGCTCCTTTAGCATTCCACTGAGTTCCATAGAGAGAATGATCAAGAAGGGTGAGCGTCGGTGGTGGCATCCTTCAGTTAGGATAGTGGGAGACAGAGAGTGAATCCAGGAGGTTCTGTGCAGACAACTTAAGGCCAAAGCCACAGATTGGGTGGGGAGAGGGTCTAGGAACAGAATTAAGAATGAGAATGGGAGGATTAGGGTAAAACATTTCTCAGACCAGTTAGGCCCAAGGCGGATTCCTGTGCGGGTGTTGAATGTAGGTGGTCTCCCAGCTGTGGAACTTCCAAACTATTGCCACCAAAAGCGCTGAGATCTAGTAATTTACAGATGTTACGGTTATCAGATAATAGAGCCTGGTGCCCCTGTAGTAGAAGCATTGCAAGGAAGATGATTGGCCCTGAGGGGAATGGACTTCTGTGTGTTTCACACATGTGGTTTCTGCCCAGAGAGGTGAGGCTGTGTTTTACATTTTTTATTTGAGAGAGAAGTGCATTCAAGGCAGCTATTCTGAGGTTCTGGTTTTATTGCTAAGGAGCAAACCCAGGACGATGAAGTCTTGAGGTGTAAAGGGAACAAAATATTTTCTAGCCTCTGTACATATTTAGATCATTCTAACCATGCATGGAGTTCTGTCCCTGACGGGAGATGACCAGTGTCTCTTGGAAACCTGCCTCAGTCTTTTGCATGACACTCTATGTCCTCCCCATTTGGGATGAGTCTTCCCCAGGTAAAAATGAAGCCTAGATGGGATGCCTCCTGGGGGTGGCTCTTGGCATCCTGCTGGCCTTTGCATTTCCATAGCCTCCTAAGGAAGAGGGAATTCAGGTAGGTTTTGTTGAATGAATGAAAAATAACACTAAAATTTGAATGAGTTTTCTCAGCTGATGAATCTCCTTTTAACTAATTATTCTGTCTCTTTAATGCTTCATGACAAATCTGCTTTCTGTTTCAGCATGGGAAACTCTCAACTGGCTTTTACTAGCTCCTCAACCTTTTGCGTTTCTCCTTGGTTTGAATGAAGACCTGGAGACAAGCGGAGTCTTTCAGTAAAAATTCTCATATTAATCCTCGATTATAGACCCAAGTAAAAATGTTCAGTTTTCAAAGTGTGTGGCTGGATTCATGACTGCTCTGGTGGGTGGGAGGTACTGGGCCCTGGGACGTTAGATTTGAAAGGGACAGAAGGAATTATTGCTCCGTGGTTTTGTTCTCTGGATTTTGGTCCTGTCAGTTGGTTTGTTTTGACGCAGCAACGCACGATGTAGCTAAGGCAGAAGTCTTTATCTCTAAGAAAGGCTTGAACATTCGCAGATGAAATGTTGTGATGTGTAGGGACTGCTCAACAAACACTGGCAGGAAAGGAGGGAGGGTGCTCAAGTCGAAAAGATGAAACAAGATATAACAATAATTATTGAAGTTAATTATTCTAGTTTCTCTTCTTCGGAAATTATTTTTTCATAATAGAAAGAAGGCAAGGAAAAATGTGTTCGGACAAACTTCCTCATTCTATTCCATTTTTAGTTTCCTTTGGGGGGCACGTGTGTCACAGCACACATGCAGAGCTCAGAGGACAACTTGTCTGTTTTCCCCTTTCATCATGTAAGTCCTGGGGATGCAACTCAGGTCATGGGCCTTGACACTGAACACCAATACCCACTGAGCCAACTGGCGAGCCCAACTTACTCATTCCAGATGAGATAAACAAGCAAGCAAACAAACCAAACCAAAACCCAGGGGGACAAGGCTTCAAGCCTCATGTCACAAAGTCAAATAATGGAGAGTTCAGACTGGAGTTTCTTCATGCTTACTTGGATGCTTTTCATTCTGCTTCCGGTTCTTCAGGCCACCATCATCAGCTCCACCCTGCAAGGCCATTTATGCTTCTAGTCTTTTCCAACCTCGCTTAGCTTACTCTCCTGTGACTTTAATTAGCAAAGGGATTCCCCTGCTCTAAGTGGCTACCGGAACAGAAGCCAATGTCAATATAACTCTTTGTTCTACTACATTCTTAAGGACTTAAAAGAACAGCACTAGGCAGACATGGGTACAAGGAATTTCAACTAACTACCAGTCACTAACCATATCTAAACTTCAAAACAAGAAATTACACACTACAGAAGTGTCCAAATAATGTCCCAGAAGTAATTACTAATTTAAGTGTGTAATAAAATGATAAAATGCTTTGATAAGACTCTGGTCTCCAAGTCTCTGGGATACTTCCAGCATCCTGGCAGGCAGCCAAGCCCATGCAGCTCCTTGTTTAAAAGTGTTTCATCAGAATTCACCTGTGCCCAGAATACATGTGTGCTCATCTCATGAAGACTGGGTTGATCTGCAGGGTGAGAACTGAGAAGTGTATGTGTGTGGGGGGGTGTAAGGTGTGCCTGGGTGTGTATGGTTGTGTATGGGTGAGTATGGGTGGAAGCTGGGAGTTAACTCACTCAGGCAAAACCCTGAGGTAAATGCCAGGACGTGTTGAACAGCAGACTGTCTGAGGACTGGCTGGTATGCAGGCGATTTGGAGGAAGCTGTAAGTCAGGCCGCTGACTCAGGAGGAGAGGTGTTTCTGACACAGACCAACAAGGAAATTCCCTTTGGAGTCATACCCTGGGAGGCCAGGGACAGGGACGGCTCCAAACACCAGAAAGGAGCGCTGTAGAGAAGGAATTCCTAAACCAATGTGGAATTCAAATGGCATTCACTTCCTTAAGATAGATATGAGGCATTTTTAGATTAGGTTTAAGATACATTGCCTAAGTGATTTGTACTTTGTGAGCAAGAGGTAAGCATTTAATCCTCTTTTCCCCCCCAAACAGACCATAATTAATTCTGTTCCTAAAATGTGTGTCATTGTCATAAAGTTATTCCTTATTTTCCCTTTTTTTTTTCCATTGTATGTTCTAGTTCTTGGGGGATTTGAAACTTTTATTGGCTACTAACTGTAGATTTCAGTTTTAAACAAGTTTCTCGGTGAGAAACAGACATGAAATCATGCTTCCAAGAAAATTGTGTTTTTGTTTAAAGTTCAGGAAAATAAAAACAAAACAAAAAGCCCCGCCCCTCCCGCCCAGCCTGTAACTCCAGGTCACCACCCGGAACGCCATGCTTTTGAGCTTTTGACTGGGTTTGCTTCTGGGGTTAAGAGAAGTGTGCGGCAGATGTTGAGAGGCAGTTGGGGGTGAGGGTGGGGTGGAGGATGAAGAGGCTGCCAGATGTTGAGCGGGAGGGTGGGCGTGGGGATGAAAGCCTGCCAGATGTCTGCGGTGCAGCCTGCCGGGCACCTGCTTTTCAGGATCTCAGGAAGATGATTTCTGTCACATGGTGGACCCTCAACCTCCTCTCCCTGGCAACACAGAATCCAGGGCTCCAGTAGGATTTTCCTGCATGGTTTCTTGCCTAGGATTTTATCTTCTTAAACATTCAAGTTGAAGGTTATGTGAATAAAAATACACAATCAACCAATATAATCAGGTGTAAATAAAAGACGGTGTGGGGGATTTACATTTAAATCTGTTGTTCTAAATTATAAAGACAATCACCTTTTATTTTCTATTTATTTTCTCTTTGCAACATGGAATGGTTTGCTCTTCTCTCTCCCCACAATGGATTTAATAGATTTATTCATCAAGTTTTCTAAAATTAGACACCAAACTGATGTTTTTCTCCCACTGGTTAATTTTATTCTTAGCAGCACTTACATAAAGCCAGGCAGTGAAAGATATGGCAAAATTACTAACTTGCCGTGACCTGGAATGCACTGGGAATAAAATAACAATCATGAAGATTGATATACCCGAGAGACTTAAGACTAAGTGGCCTTAGGGAGACCTGTTTGCTCTCGGGGCCACATGCTTCCTGTGGTTTTTAGGAGTCTGGGTTTTCCTGGGCTATCTGAGCCACACTCTGTTCTTGGGATAACTGAAGAGCCACACAAAAGAAAATATGTGGTTCTTATAATTTGCTTGGATTTTAGGCAACTTGTGTTTTCTAGGACACGATTTGATTAGAGCAGGTAACATTCCTCTCTCAGATTTTACTTGAAAGGCTTAGAATTAAATGTTCTTGGAGGTTGTGGAGGTGACCCAACAAACCAGGAAGGTGGAGCAAACAGCTTGTGCCTGGGATGGGGTGTGGTGGGGGCCGGAAGCGAGAACCCCACCTTCACAAGGTTCAAGGGTGTCACTCTCCCAGGCCCACACGGGGCAGGGTCACTCATTGCTCCTGAAGATGCAGTCTCCCGGTCAGCAAATAACTCCCAAGCACCTAGTGAGCACCTCTTTTAAACCTCTGGAAATCCAGGGACAGGCACATTTCTTCTTCTAGGCACTCCCAATGTCCTAAGGTGGGGGAGGGGACAGACACTCGAAAGACAATTGTTGAAAAGTTACAGGAGAACAGCAGAGTGTGTGTGTGCTGGGACACCAGGAGAGTGGGGAATTGGAGATGTCATTAGACAAGACGTAAAATCATCTTGGAGACAAATCTCTGGGCGTGCCTGTGAGGAAGCTTCTAGATTGTGTTTTTGAGATGGGAGGACTCACCTAAGTGTGGGCAGCACCGTCCCTTGGGCAGGAGTGCCGACTGAATAAAAAAGAGAATGTGAGCTGAGCGCCAGCCATATTTCATTTTGCTTCGACGGCAGATGCACCAACCTCCCGTCACCATGGCTTCTCCGCTGTGATGGGCTGTCCCCTCAAGCCTGAGCCAGAGCGAGCTCTTCCTTCCCAAGTTGTCTTTGTCAGGTGTTCTGTTGCAGTTATCAAGGAGAGTAACTGATCCGGGTGCTATCGCTGCTTGCATCTCTAGTGTATGGAGATGAACAGTGTTCTAACTCACATGTTGACTTCATTTCCTTTGAATAGACACCCAGGAGTGAACTTTCTGGACTATCTAGTTCTTCTGTGTTTTATTTGCTAAGGACCTACTATTGTTTTCCACGCTGTCTCTATTCATCTGGGTTCTCCCTAATTTCTTTGTGAGGACTCCCCTCCCTCTAGCTTCTCACCAGCACTTGTCTGTCTGTTTTCGGTCTTCTTCTCTTTAGTTTGGTGCTGGGGGGAGGGGGGGGCAACTGTACCGCATCCGTAGCCAAAGTATGCTATCACTGAGCTGTTTTGGAGACAGGTCAGTAACTGGAGCCTATGGCAAATGCAAATTTTGATTTGCATTTCCCTAATTGGTTCCTGTTGGTATTTGTATGCTCCTTTATATGCCCCAGTCTCTGTGTTTGTTAAGAATGTTTAATTTTAGATATATTGAATGTGTTGAAAGAGAGACTGTACTGTGAAGAGTTCCCAGTTTATTTCTAGTTTTCCCTGTTATTGAATTAATCATACATTTGTCAAAATTAATAAACCACTATTTCTATTAGTTATACTATTACTCATTTCCCTATTAATTAATTATATTAATAGGCATTGCAATTAACTGTAATTCAAACTGTAGTTCTTTCTCAGAGCCCATTCAGGGCATCCCATTACATTTGTCCTGTGGCTTTGGGCTCCATGGCTCAGGTTTCTTTTGCTTTTGGTGACCTTGTTGATTTGGGGAAGCATTGTATAGCATGCCCATTCATAGAAATCATCTACTATTGCCTTTATGATTCAATTGAGATTACAGGCTTGCAGGATAGAGGAGTCGGAAGCCATCATTCTTAGGACATGATGTCTGAGTCTACACTGCTTCTGATATGGGCCCTAATCTCCGGACTGAAGTGGTACTTGTTGGGTTTCTCTGCTTCGAAGTTGCTCTTTCCCTCACTTCCACCCTGTGTTCTACAGAAGGAAGCGTCTATGCAATCTATGCTTAGCTGTGGTTCAGCTCGTAAAAGCGGAATATCCACAGTTGGTCGGTTTTCTGAAATACACTTTCTGGATGTTCTCCATTTCTCTCTTCTTTGTAAAATTTTAAAAAAAAATCTTACTAGCTGTTACAGACTGACTTTGAATTTGTGAACCATTTCCTTTGGCCTTTGGAGTGTTGTTATTATCAACACACTCCTCCATGCCTGACTTGCTTGCTTGCTTCGTTCCTTCCTTTCTTTAGTCGTTGTATCAGGAAAGGCTTACAGATATTTATTTATTTTTTCGAACTATCACCCCACACTACTTAGTGAGGTGCTCCTGTTGTCCTCAGGTCATTGCCAGCTCTTTAGTTGGATCTTGCAGTGTTTAGGAACAAGTGCTTTGCTGTGGTTATTTTTTTCTCATTAAATGCTTTCTCTTCTTTTTGTTTTTTCTTTTCTTTTGCTTCTAGCTGAAGGTCCAACTCAGAAGGAGAGGATTTGCCTAGCATGTACAATCCTGGTTTGATTTCTAGAGACATAGACAGAGAGACGAAAGAATGAAGAATGGAAGAAAGGAAGGAGCACACATTCGGGCAGGGCTTCCTTCTTTCTAGTACCACAGGCTACCTCTGGTCCTCCCTGTGTACTTCCTGCGTTAGCCCTAGAATCAGTATCTGCCTAGGAGCCTCATCGACTGCATCTGTCTAGCCACCTCTGGCTAGTTTTCCCTTCCTACAAATTGCCTGAAAAAATGGTTACTGAGCAGGAATGTGGGTGGAGAAGCAAGCCAGACATAAGAGGCTGGATGAGGGGCTGCTCTAACAGTTCTTATTTCCTGACTGTGGGGCTCCGCCCACTCATGCAGCTGCAGAGATCCTCACCTCTGTCATCTAAATGGTCACGCTGGTCCTTACTCTGCAGAATTCCTGTGAGAATTGAGTAAAGTGTTTACAATGAGCCTGACAGACAGCTTCTGTCCCAACAGCCACTTCTGTGGAGCAGGGTGGGTCCATATGGGTGTCACCACCCCAGTGTTGGCTGGACACCAAGGAAAATAAGTGCTCAAATTTTAAAAATTGAATAAGCAAAACCATATTATTCGTGGAGGAAATAAAGAAAAGGATGTTTGAGTTAGCATCTTGCTACTCCACACATGCTCCTGTTTACTCCCTGCCATTATGGACTCACTTAAAATATTTTCATTACACTGTACATAATAACAGAAATAACACTTTACTGAGCAGAGCAACAATAGAACGACAGAATTGACGGAGCGCTCCTCGTTTATTCTTCACTTACAGGGACTGTTATAGTCAAGGAAACTGAGGCACGGATCAGTTAAAAACCTTCCCAGGGGGAACTGAGACAGAATTTGAACTGAGGTCTGTCTAATATCAGAACTTGGAACCATTAATTATTATGTGACACTCTTTCCGCATGAAATCTTTCTGTAGATGTAGGTACACACATACACACATGCGTTCACATCTTATCGGCACAACACCAAGTCTGTCACATGCTTCAGGTGCCAGGGGAAGTTGATAATAAGGACCGCAGTGTTCCTGTCTCTCAGGAGCTTAAGCGTCATGGTTTCAAAGGAAATATCGTGCACAGACAAGAGAGCCTACTGCAGTCCACTGGCCTTGTACAAAAAACCTTGGATGACAACGTTTGCCTCATGGCAGAGGGCTAGAGAGAGGGAGAGCCATGGGGAAAAGGGATGAAGAGAGGGAGAGCGGGAGAGTGGGAGAAGAAGGAGGTGGTAACATTTGGGTTAGGATAGGGTAGCTTTACACAGGCTCCTGTGTCAGTACATCCAAATGGAGCAGAGAAAGCACAGTTGTAGAGGTCTATGCAGATTAAGTCATAAACTGCAAATAACACTAATTTCATCTTCAAACCATCTTGAATCAGCCATATTTTCTAATCCACCGAGTGTGGTCTTCTTCTAATGACTTTCTTGGACCAGTGGATTGTGAATGGAAGTGACATCATGATATGAATTTAGGCCTTAAACTGGGAGTGATAAGTTCCTACTGGCCCTCTAGAAGTATCTGCCTCTAAGCCCAGCATTTTCCCAGGCAGCTTCTGCTTCTTCTCCCTTGGCTCTGGAAGGAGGAAAAGGAGGTGACCTGTAGGAGACTTGGCTTAAATTCTGCCTGGCCCAGTGAGCTCAGCTGAAATCAGTTAACTGTTAGATAGTACCATCCTTTAAGATTTGGGAAGGAGAACTGTTTGTTATGCAGCATAATTTCAGCAAAATTCTGACTGATACAGGAAGGAAAGACCAAATTAATGTGAATTGTCTAGACTGGCCAAAGAGTCTATATGAAGCCTGCATTTGTACACAGAAAACTTAAGACATAGAGATAACAGATAGAGCAATAGACTTTCTTGGATTCTGGCCACAAAACAGCCAAGATTATCTTTAGAGATAAGATTTACATAAAATTCACAGAAGTAAGGACTTAGAATAAAACCATAGAGTGGATCACTGTATTTCCTTTCGTCCGGTCTAGCATGTGCTAATCAAAGGAAAACATTACATACATGGTACTTCCTTAAAAGATTTTTATAATTAGTTTGGTCAATAAAATGCATTTGTACATAAGACATAGAAAAGGAGTGCTTTTAATCAAGAAAGGGGCAGTTGTTGAAGTAAAGAAGCAAACAGACAATGATGGGGCATACATTGGCAGGAGGTTAGCAATGGCATTTAAATTGATTTATAATTGCCTTGCTCTCAGGCCAGGTGATTTGTGCTCCTGTCCTCTCTTTTCAGTTTTCAGAGCCTAGGAGTAGAAATGCAACTGATAATCACAAGATCTTGGCCCTAGGTGGAGCCCTGCTGGGAGAGCTTACAATGTTTCCAAAGCAAATGTGTTAGGGAAGAAAGATTGAGAGACTCTGAGGGACAGGACCACAAGGGAGAAGCTTTTGGGAGGAACATTCTAGAATAAAGAACTAAAACATTATACTAGCTGAAGGGAGACCAGGTTCCAGTTGGATGGTATCACTCCAATTCACAGTGAGGATGTCTCCCCTTGGACTTATATTATGGGCCTCACCTGCAGTTGTTTGGCTATGGGCTACGCTATCCTTCTATCTTATTTGCCAGTCTTCTAGGTGTCGAAGTACTCCAAGGTTTGTCGCTCTGCCTTCAATGCCATATATCCTTTGTGTGTCTCTTAGGGGAGGAATACTTGTACCATCGGTGACTAGAGAAGACTCAGCAGTGTTTTCTGTGACTTCAAATCAAGAACATTTGGACCTTGGTGATTGTGAGGTGTTGTCACCTCCCCCTTAGTCTTCAATGAATCGATCCAAGACAACTGACTCTTTCCAGCTCGGACAGAAGCAAGGGGTTCTCCAGCTGAGTTTTGAGTGTGAATTGCCCTGCTATCCCTATTCACATAACCACAGAGCTCCTGATTGCAGCCATAAGACAGCTCAGTAGGAAGCCTTACCACTTAAAGAATCACAAAACATATTTCCCGAGCATATGTTGAACACTTGCTCGTGCCAGGCACTGTGGTTGGTGGTGTAGTGAGGGACACAAATACACATAACGTCTGTTTCTCTCCTTCGTGGGGATTTGCAGCTCAGCAGAAGAGCTAGGTAAGGAGAGAAACCACCCAAGCATGTGGGAGATGGGGAAGAATTGAGCTTTGGCCAAATGCAGAGCCACCCAGCCTTCAGGTTCCAGATTGGAACACAGTGTAGCGGAAATCCTACCCTGGCCACATACAAAGCCAGAAGCATGCCGGATGGAGGGGCTGATTAAAACATTATCCTAGCAGGGTGGTCAAAGCGGAAGCCCCTCTTTTGCTGTAGGGAGAGATCAGACTCAAAAAGATGAAAGGGTCCCTTGCTAAAGCCACATTTGCAGCATCTTTTCTTCTTAACCTCCTGGGGACATTGCACAGGAGGCTCTGGGGACAGGTTTGTCCATGAGATGAAGATGGTGGGATTCTAACCTTCCTTGGGTCAGAATCAAGCGGGTTTATACTTCTGGCAATAAAACAACGGCAACGACCATGAGTTGATTTCTCTTCAGATGGAATTATGAAAATTAGAAACCTCTCATGAAGACCAGTCCAGAGATCTGGTAGCAAAAATATCATTTACTAATAGTTCATTTGCTTGTTTTTTTTTTTTTTTCTTAGTTGTAGCAGTCTTGGAAAACATGCCTGGGAACCAGGCTCATGGGCTGGCGGGGTGGGGGGGAGGGCGGGGGGGGGAGGCAGGGAATTGAGCAACAGCTGTTTTTAATGTGCGAAGAGGCTACATATGTAATATGTAGAGAACACATTGCATCCAGCATCCAGGAAGATCATCAAATATGTATATGAGCATGGCCAGAGCTCGGTGGTAAGACCCGGCTACCGCACAGGGAAAAGCTTTACTATGCTGTCTGAACTGTGTGGCTTCTTGAGAGAGGTTCCCAGTATTCTCAAGTTGCCAACCCTTGTTATTCCCAACCAGGTTAGTTTGTTTACCTTTGGGCTACATTATCTAACTATCTCCCATGAGGAGAACGCCTGCCTGGAACTGGGGTGTAATTTAAAGGTGAATGGATGGACACCGGCTGACAGGGAGTTGTCTGCACTACTGAGGAAGGAGGCTTTGAAAGGGAGAGGGGATTGTGAAGAAAGAGAGCAGTCTTCTAAGCTCTCAAGCAGAGCCACCCAAACCTTACTCTCTGTGCTAATAGGTTTGTTATTAAAACACCAGCAACAACCGAAACACCTTTAGATTCACACAAAACTTTCCCAATAGAGTTCTCTTTTGCCTGTCTATCCTGACTTCTGCTTTTTGGTACCCTTGGACAATACTATCAGTGTAATTAACACTAGGCCTTCTATGGATTTCCCTAGTTTTTTCAACACTATCTCTTTGCTGTTGTTCCAAGATCCAACACAGGGTATCAGATTCCATTTGTTTGTCACATTTTTGGTCGCTTCTTCAGAGGCAAGAAATAGAGGAGCAGACTGAGGCAGACCCTAACTCTCACTTTCCACAGGTGAGACCCTGAGTGAGGGTCAAGGGTGGTTCCAAGTTTCTTGCTTCCAACAGTCTACCTCAAGGACACATGAGAACTATCAGGGGAGCTTCAAACCCAGAACCCACTCCAGAAAATGAAATTGGATTTCTTGGGATCTAATTTGCATATGGGTGTGGCTTCATAGAACACCAGGTGAGCATAACAGCTTCGCTGGGAATGAAGACAGATTTGCTCCTCTGTCCTAGAAATGGCAGGGAGAAGGAAGTCCCAGAAAGGCAGCTGGCTAAGGATTTGGCAGTCAGAATGCTACACACATTTCTCTGGCATTGAGTTAATGCTGACTGCTACTCTGTTTGCTTCGTTTTCATACCTAACTGGGGAACAGGGTTAAGTGGTGGACTATTTTACTTAATGGTTACTTGTAGATCTGGGGTTGCTGATCCACAGATCCCTCTTGTTCATTGTTACCCTAATCTCTGTGACAAGTGTGGGTACAGTCGACAATGGGAGTCTAGTCTTTCCCTCAGAGCAAACCATAATAACCTCATTTCTAGAGCTTCAGAAGCTGTTTGGCCCCTGGCCAACTGAGGCACTTAACCTCTCTGAAATCAAGGCACTCTCCAGAAAATAAAGGGTTTGAATTAGGTCACTTGGCCTTCTAGTTTGTCATTTATTAAATGTTCCACTTTGAATGAGCTTCATGACTTTGCTGGGCTTATTTTTCCATCATCGTTTAAGGACTGGGGTAGCAACACGAAGGGTTATGGTAAACACTACCTGTCGTGATGTTTTATGAGGAGCTTCTCCTGGTTGGTAGTATTGTTACACCATGTATCATCTCAAACCATGGAAGTGCTTCTCAAGAACTCGTTACATATGTGTGGATCGGGTAAATGGAATAATGGAAAACCCCAGTCAATAAAGCAGGAGGTCCCAGTCACAGGCTCTCAGAAGACTGACCCGAGGAGCCTTGGAAGCAGCAGCTTTCCTAGAAAGTCCAATATTTATGACACTGGATGACATTTTCTTGAACACAAGTATGGTATCACCTCATTATATGTGGAATCTAACCCAGTCAACCTCAGAACTATGATTATCAGAGGTTGCCCAAGGCCAGGGGTGGAGAGAGAGTTTGGGGAGTTGTTGGTTGAAGGATATGAAGTCTAATTAGACAGGATATGCTCTATGACCCGCCAGCATGACTGTAGCTAATAATAATGTACAACATATTTCAGAATAACCAAGAGAGCACATTTCAAATGTCTTCCCCAAAAGATGACATCAGGTGATGAATATGTTAATCAGCTTGATTTAATAATTCTACACTGCATACATATATCAAAACATCATCACATTTTACCCCACAATGGTATACAATTATAATTTGTTAACTAGAAAAATAATGTTAATAAAATAAAATAGTTCAAAAGAAACCTGTGACTTTCACAGACAAATATGAATCTCTGGGGGAGAAATCCAAGTCTTTTTTTCTTTTTCTTTTTCTTTTCTTTTTTTTTTTTGATGTCAAGTGACAGCAATGTGCACTTGAAGCTAAGAACCACAGCCTTGGGAGGGCCAGTTTTTCTTGCTTAGCGAAGTTGAAAAACAGGAGTGGTTCAAGTATGAAAGTTTTATTTTACCTTCATTTCTCACCCCATCCGCCAGAACTCTTGACTCAGCTGAGTTCAGGGCATGTGTCTGTCGAAAGGGATGGAGGGTAACTCTAAGACCCTACAGCTTGCTGTCTCTGCACTCTGCTGCTTTCCTTGTTGTCTGAAACTCGTGAAGAGCAGGCAAACTTAAGGGCTCTAACCCACACTTTCTCCGTAAACATCACCCCTGCATGCCGAGGGGAGGCTCTTAAGATGTGCACAATTTGAGATTGAGCCCAATCCGGAAAGGAACCACTTTCTTCCTTGCCACATCCTTTCACTTGTCTGCTCCAACCTAGCAGGTGATGGTGCCTTAACCAAAGAGCCTGGGTCTAGTGCTTTAGCATGAAGTGATGGCATCGTCAAGAGTTGGCATTACTGTTGTGACACTTTGCATGCCACTACGTCCACGGGCATCTGCCCTAGTCTTATTCTCCGTCAACTTCCATGCCTTATTCAGCCTCATATTAAACCATATTTTTAAAAAAGGCTCTGAGATACTCATCTTATTATTAATACAGGTGCTTACTTAGTTGCTGATAAATACAGAGCCCCCACTCACTGAATGTGTCGTAGCTTTATATGAAGCTAATGGAGCAAGGCAATGCTCAAACGTCAAATTAAACTGCACAGCTCTGTAATCACTCAGACTGACATGGCATAAAAGGATAATTAGTAGTTCATTACATGAAACATTGTTTGTTCAGCTAAATTGATTTCTCAGCTGCCCATGTTTTCTGTTTACTTAGTAAGCGCTCCACTGCACAGTTTTATTTGAGAGCTAGGAAATCCCTTCCCCTGGACTTTCTCATCCTCTCTTTCTTTTTGATCAGTGCAGTTTTAAAATATAACTTGCTGAAGCTGGGCAAATGACGAATGACATACAGGTGTATAGTAACAATCATGAGTGTGGATTGACGCTCAGAACCTAAGAGCGGTTGTGGTTAGAGATGCTGCCCAAAGGCTGGGAAGTACCTGGTGGCTCTCTACCTGGAAGTACTTTTGTGGCTAATTGCTTTTCAATTTAAGGGTGAACTCCTCACTCTAAAAGAAAGGGGGAAATGAGAGAGAAAGAGGAATAGACATCTAATCCCTTGCTGTTCAAAGTGGAAAAATTTCAACCAAGTTTCCTTAAACCCTTCATGTTGCCCACTAACACCAACATAAAGAACAGTGGCCGTTTTAGGGCTTCCTGGTACCCCACTCCCTACCAGCAGGGTTTAGACAAAAGACTAAATGCGACTTCATAACTTCTTGAACTTGTCACCAGGAAAGATAATGTGAACTTTCTAGGTTGGAGTAGCACAGCTGTCCATAATAGAGCCGCCTTGTCAGCTTCCCGCTTCTTTGTCCCTGTCTCTCTAGGGAACGCAGCATCCATGGAAAATCTGCAGAAGTAGGACTCTTTGACACTATCACCATCTGCCTTGCGGCTCATTTTATCCTTGCCATTGGCTTGCTCAGCTCTGCTTGGCCGAGAGGCCAATGCTTTGCACTAAAGGACACCTTGCAGTTGCAACCATCACAAAGGGGAGAGAGAAGCCAGTTCTGCAGCCAGTTCAAGCTGTGGGCACGTGGTGAAATGCAAGCGCAGGCGCACGGCAGGCCAGAAGCTCACACAGATGTTGGTGGCAGCTAGGAATGGCTGTCTTTAAGGGAACCTGGAGATCTGCTGCAGACGCAAATCTTCCCTCTTGTTTTTTAGAGAGAAGATCGAAAACGGAGAAGGTGGTTCAGTCTGAAGAAGAGCTGGAAAGAAACGCTGAGAAGTTCAGGGGCTCCTAAATATTGGGAATTCTTTGCAGTTCATATGTGCAGCTGGGGTGCATGTTGGTGAAACTGAAGATTGTATTAAATTCCACCACAGTCAATTTTCTGTCCTAGGGCCATTAGAACATTAGGAGGCTCATATAACATAAACACAACGTATTGGGCAGGCATCTCTCCCTTGCCAGTATTAGTGGGAGGAAATAGAGCCTGTGCAAATGGAACCGGTAGATAATCCCCAAGGCTCACCAGGGCCTTTCTTTAATCTCTTTCCCTAGCAACATTGTCAGGTGCAGGACTCAGACGAAGAGAATCCTGACCTCTGAAGAGAATGTGGACATACTTTATTTGTGTTTGCAGCACACAAAGACCCAGTAGCAACTTTGAAATGCCATTTCAAAGTTTATTCACGGATGAAAGTAATTTTCAGGTCAAAATTCAGGGCACACTGTTGCCTTGTCGACTTTAAGCCTGGAAACCAGACAGTGTGTGGATCTGTGATTGCTCTGAGTCCAGGAAGACTAATGTTAAAGCAAGAATGAAAATATGGTGACGGCCACTGAAGCCCTACAGTACCCCTGGTATGATGTGTCTGCTCTCGTGAGACTTTTTCTGGGGAGATATTAATGAACATCTATGCACCCCAGATAAAGTACTGATGAGAGACCAAAGAGTCTGCTCACATCTACCTTGGTGGGCCAGAGAATTGGCAGGGGGTGGGGTGTGGGGGTGTGCGGGGGTGCGGGGGTTGCAGGGGGGCAGGGGGGCAGGGGGCAGGGGTGGTTTATATGAGTGTGGAGGAAGGATCCCCTACAGGAGTGTGGGTGCCTCACAGGCAGTCATATCGCTGATAAGTCCATTCCAACGTGGGTGAGGCCTCTTGATGCTGCTCCCTGGGAGCTCTGACAGGACTTGCAGGCACATCTCGCCAGCAATTGTTACTATTTATATAACTTTGGGTGCTTTGTAAGTTCTAGGAATTCTTAGAGTTGCAAATTCCCTTTACTTCCTGAGCCATGTGAAAGAAGTTTTCCTTTCTGGAGACTTAGGACTCACTCTGCCCACTATCCCCGTGCTCGCCCCTCCCCACCCAGGGAATATTTCCCTTTGGAGAAGATATGCACATAGACCATTCTTCTATCTCAGTCCTTCCACGCACCAATTACAGCCTTCCTCTCCCTTCTCAGACTCTTCCCACTGCTGCCGGTTAGTGTTCTGAGATATTTTGATCCCATTCTGACAAAAAAGCTTGCTTTGAATCAGAGGGCAGAGCTAGCCACTAGCTGACCAAAATTAACCATAGAGGTTTTGGAGGACTGAGGACAGATAGTCCTAGTAGTAAGGTAGGGCTTAGAGAGGATCTCAGTTTTTTGGATGGTTTCTCTGCCCCTTTTTTGATCATTCAGGTTCTCAATCTGATATCTGACTCCCAATGTTTTATTGCTAAAGAATAATTAAATAAACACATCAAGTGAGGGTGTCTGTGTGGTTATTAGGATCACTATTCTTTCTAAGCCAATGGTTCTCAAGCTCCCTAATACTGCAACCCTTTTAATACAATTCCTCATGTTGTGGTAATCCCTAACCAGAAAATTATTTTGGTATTACTTCATAACTATAATTTTCTACTGTTATGAGTTTTAATGTAAATTATGATATGTGACCCCTATGGGGTCATGATCCACAGGTTGAGAACTACTGTTCACCTAACAAGACTTTTCACGGGAGATGCTACACACAGTCCACTCATCCCAGATAGTGAGCCCAACCACAGACCAAAGTATGGATCCCACCAACGTTCAACAAGGTGAACCAATGGGCTTCAGTGTAGTTACTTACAGGAGTATGGGTGAGGCGTTATTTATAAGAGTAGATGTTACTCAAAGACAGCTGGATCACCAGTGCCCACCCCAGCGTGGTTAACAGATCACAAAAGCTGGAAACCTAGTACGTACTACAAATGCTTCAGGCAGCTTACCAGGTCATGGAGTGCCCCTTCCAAGTGACTTGGATGTTCTGAATCTCTTCCAGGTAGTCTCTCTGTTTCTTCCAGGCAACTGCTCTTGTCTAAGGGGTTTGGCAGCTCAGCTTGTCTGAGAGGGACTCTCAGCAGTCTTCTATACTTCCTCTGAGGAGAGGCCACCTGCCCTCCTGCTTCTTGTTCACACTTGCCCTCCTGCTTCCTGTTCACACCTGCCCACCCAACTCCTGTTCACACCTGCCCTCCTGCTTCCTATTCACACCTGCCCTCCCACCTCCTGTTCACACCTTCCCTCCTGCCTCCTGTCCACACCTGCCTTCCTGCCTCCTGTTCAAGCTGTGGACTTTCTGTCCCCCATTGTCAACTTTTATCTCAGTTCTCTTGTTGTTTTCCCTAAGTTTTGGTGTTCAGATTATCTATTGCTAATCCTGCATTCAATTTCCACCATTACTAGGGCTTGAACACAGCCATATTCCAAAACTAATGCCTACAAAGGCAGGGCACATGCTTCCACAGCGATTTTATGAAGTTTCTGCAAGAACTAAGTTACTGAGTCATATGTTACAGTTCTCAAGTGACTATTTGGACTCTTTCCTTGGCTGCCAAGAGGCATGTAAACTGTGTCTCTTAAGGCAATCCCCAACACTCTAAAGATCTCTATTCTCTCAATCACAGAGGCGCTCTGCCTGCTTGTGATGCCAGGACACAGATTAGGATTAGCTTCCTCGATACCAAAATTTTCCTATTAAATGGCTGTATCTTCTCCACTCTTTTTCGCTTTTAAAAATTGGGAGGATTTAGTCCTGTGCTATTTATTCTCTTATTCTCTTTCATTTTTGCTCTTTTTGGTACATTCCTTTTTTTTTTTTTTTGCCATGAGTTCAAGCCCCATCAGCACCAGCACTCACTGGTTTCTCTCCAGGTAGCACCCTCAGTTTCCAACTCTCTACTGGGATTCAGACTTATAACCAAGTGCCTAACCATTGTCGTGGGTTATAACCGACATCCTAACAGAGCTTAACAGGATCTTGAAGCATTCTCTTGGATATTTTCCTGTCTTTTTCATATAAATTGCACTGTTGTTGTTTAGAAGTGAGTCTCCAGCAAGTATCTCCAGCAAGTGGCTGTCTTTGGAGATTGTAGAACCTTGGTGAGGGTGGGTGGGTGGAGTCAGTAGAGGTGGGTGGGTAGTGTCAGATGTCTAAGAATTACAACCAATCCTTACTTTTGGAAACACAAAGAATGAACAAAGTAGATCACAAACTCTTGCAGTCACAGCCCGATCTTAATAGCCATGAGAGACTGCACCCTATAAACTGTGAACCAAAATAACTCTGTTTCTATTAAGTCACTTTTGAAGGGAATGGGAAAAACAATTATTGCCGGCTGCACCCAGATACAAAGGCTAAAATCCCAAGACCTATTCTGATCACTCTCACTCCGTACCCCCATATCCAATTCATCTGGGAGTTCTGGTGCTTCTTTTCAGGCCTTAGTATAACTCAGAGAGGGCACATGCGTTGTGTGTGTGAGGTTCTTGGTTTGAGTCCCAACATCTCAAAAACAAAACCGAATGACGTAGACTCTGTGCATTGACTTCTCTGTAGCTCTGTGTCAGTCATCATGTGTTGCTGAGCTCTGGAAACAGCCTCCTCACTGACTGCCCAGGTGTGCTCACTAGTTTTGTGCCAACTAGATACAAGTTAGAGTCACTGGGGAGAGGAAACCTCACTTGAGAAGATGCCCCTGGCCAGACTGGCCTGTGGGCAAGCCTGTGGCACAGTTTTCTTGATAATTGATGTGGGAGGGCTCAGTTCATGGTGGGTGGTGCCATCCCTGGGAAAGGTCATCCTGGATATCACAAAGAAAGCTGGTCAAGCAAGCCATGGGGAGAAATCTAATAAGAAGCACTCTTCCGTGGCCTTGAGTTCCTCCCCTGACATCCCTCAGTGATGAAATCTGACCTTAGAGATGTAGTATGAAAGAAACCCTTCCTCCCTAGGTTGCTCTTAGTAGCGGTGTTTTATCACAGCAACATAAATCTAACTGAGACATTGAGTCTCCTCCCCCTTGCTCTTCACTAAGCACGCAAAGCTCTATTCTAAACAAAAGCCAGGCGCAGGTGTTTTCCAGCATAATCTGCCCTGTGGCTTCCCACTGTGTTTGGAGTAGCATCTGAACTCTCCAGCACAGCCCTCTTGTCCCATGGAACCTCCTGATACCATTTCATGGTTTCCTCCCCACTTTCTCTTAAATTGCTAGGTTTCTCTCTAGCATGTCTCTTGAATTTTGCCACCCCTGGCCTGGAATGTTCATTTTCACATCGTGGCATGGCTGTCTTACCCTCGTAGTGAGGTTGCTATGCAGACATATTCCAGAAAGGCCATGCCTGAATTTTTTCCAGCAGTAACCCCCAATCCTTTGGCATTTTCTCTCCTTGGATGAATAATTACCTGGCTTCCTAAACGTATTTTGAGTTGTTTGGTCTTGCACATAAAGGAAGAAAGTGCTATTAGGGCATAGACTTTTGGATGCTCATAACTAGAAGAAAGCCTGACCTAGAAGAGACACTCTCTGAATACTTGCTGAATCAGTCAGGTCCAGGATGCATATGGCTACACAAAAGGGTCCAACTAGTACTGGAGCCACTCTTTCCTCTGCTAAAGAGGATGGTGCAGAAACTGTCTTTACAGCATGAGGCCATCCAGATGTTCATCTTACCTTTGGAGCTGGTTTTCTCCAGCTTATTTGGCATCAGCCTGGCCTGGTCTGTGGGGCAAGACAGCTTTAATGTTTCACTCCTTAGCCTATAGTACCTTTGTCATCTGGTTTTTATCTGTGCTCAAACTTCTGGTACACTGGACACGGTTATTTTAAGATGTATTGCATTTGTTTATGCTGTGGAATATTTGTTTAATGGTGCAAAGATGTGTTACATTCCTTTATGTTGCATTTGTTTAAGTCTGTGAAGCTGTGATTCTTTGCCCGTCTAAAGCACCTGATTGGTCCAATAAAGAGCTTAATGGCCAATAGCAAGGCAGGAGAAATGAGAAGCAGGGTTGGCAGGCAGAGAGAATAAATAAAAGGAGAAAAAGAAAGCAAGAGAAGAAAGTGATAAAAGAAGGGGCTAGGCACCCAGTCACAGAGGCAGAGGTAGAATAAGAAGGAAAGAAAAGTATATACAGGAATAGAGAAAGGTAAAAGCCCAGAGGCCAAAGGTAGATGGGATGATTTAAGAACAGATGATTAGAAATAAGCCAGGCATTCATAAGAAAAAAATAAGACTCCATGTGATTTATTTGGGAGCTGGGTGGTGGGACCCCAAGGAACAAAGAGTAAAGAGTAAGGAGTAAGAGTAAAACCCCCAACAATGGGGCACTGCTTTGGTTGCTTCTCAGCGGTTCAGATGCTGTTGCCAAGACTTCCTTCTCTTCCTAGTGGCAGCCTTGCTCTACATCCTCCAGGGAGAGCTGCTGTCAACACACTAGAGAAGCAAGACATTCTCTGCAGCAGTGTGAAGCTAGACTCCCACAGGACCTAGAAGGTTCATCGTCACAAGTAGAGTTCCCACTGCAGCCAGGCTCATCGATGCCCTCTTCCCCAAGGCTTTGGTTACTCAGAAGCAGGCTGGTTCCCTTCAACCCTTCTGGGGGAGAGAAAGCATCTAATAATATATATGAACCTCAAAGTCTGGTTATGGAATAGACAAGGGGAAAACGAAGTTTATAATATTCCAACTTGAGACATAGTGTAAAAAATGGGTGAGACAAAATAAGCATAATAGAAACCTTAGAATTAAAAAGAAAATCCCACTCAAATGTCCTAGCCATTATTTAACTTTTTGATAGAAGGTGTGAGAATGGAGGTTTCAATAATTTACATATCTCTGTACACCAATTACAGGTTTATACGTGATGCATATAAAATGTAGTGATTTTTTTTAGTAGTTTTAATTTTACCTTAATGAAAAGTTATAAAATGAGTAACGTTTATTGAAGCATCTGGAATAACTCCTTAGATTTACTTTTTACTTGGATGGTTAAGCCAGAAGTACTTTTAGAGAAAAAAAAATAACACACACACACACACACACACACACACACACACACACACACACACATATATATATATATATATATATATATATTTCTGAAAGAACAAAGTGTTAGTTCCAAAGCATTTCAACCTGTCAGGAAAATATATATGTACATGTTTTTCTTTTGAAAGACATATTATTATGTGCCCAGTGAATGAGCTCTTCTGAGAACTCACATCTGTCAGAAACATGAAAATTTTCATTTATATATATCACCTGTTGGCTAAGATCTAATGTAGTTATTCAATGTCCATTCAAATAAAATAGATATTTATGTAGTAAGATAAAATATAACATTAAAATTGTATTTCATCATCTGTGTAATATAATTGATTTAACTATTCCGCTATTGATAGACATTTGAATGATCTATTATGAGACTACAAACAATATTTATGTTTATTTTCATGTGGAAACATTTAAGATTTAATTGTAAACTGAGTTGAGAGAATGAGCATTTTAATTGGTAGACGCTGTGAGAATTGAATTCTGGCCAACACTGCGGGGGACTCTACTGTCATATGCTCATCCACAACTAGATGCTTAGTTTTGTTCGTGCTAGGTGTGAACACAATTTCCTATGGGTTTATCTGATTGGTTTTACAGCTTTACTGAAATGAATTGTCAATTATATATGTATGTCTCTGGTGCATGCCTGTAAGGCCATGCTCACAATGGAAGAGGCAGCCGTTGCTGGGAGTTCTAAAAGTTGCTTTCTGCCATTGTAATTCCTCTCTACTTCCTCTCAGCACCAGGCAATTTGTTTGGTGACACTGTCCATTTTTCTAACTTCTTTAAATTCTTTCAAGCAGCATGCTTTAATCTGGCTTCTTCCCGTTGGCATGTTTTGAAACCCCTCCATGTTGTTGTGTGTTAATAATAGATCATAGATCATACCGTTTTATGTGCCCTTTATTGAACAGTATGCCTATGCTCCCAGTTATCTTCTGTTCGCTTGCACATGGACATCTGGCTGGCATTCAAATGTTGTGGCTCCTAGAATTTCTGCCCATTAACCTTATTTCTCTGGGCTGCCTAGCGGTGAAATAGCTGTGATATGTAGTAGAGCAATGTTGAACTTTTGAAAGGTTGTCAAATGGCTTCTGAAGTGGTTGTTTTCACAGTGAGTCCTCCAGTGGAGTCATGCCTTTGCTAAGTTCCAGCCTTCCAAATTTTGGTTATTCTAAAGAATATACAGCGATATCACATTTTAATTTGAATTTCCTGATTGACAGATGATGTTGAGCATCTTATTTGCCATGCACAAATCTTCTTTGATAGTATAACTGTTTAAATATTTCGCTACTGTTTTATGTAGTTGCTTGCCACATTATTATTAAAGTTATTAAATTAGTGTAACAACTCTTTATATATTTAAAAACATTGGTTAGATGTACGTTTTGCAAATATTTTCTTTCAAATCTGTTGAGGGAAGTAGCTGTAGTAGGCTTTCCTCTAGGGGCTACGTCTTCACAGCCACAGGCAGTTGGCTGGGTTTACTGTACAGGTATGAATTCTCTGCAATCCATGGGCCTTAAGTCCAGTTTGATAGTTGTTGGATACTCACAAGATAAAAATGTCACTATTGTACCCTGTGGAATATCTTGCTATTCTAGTCATTGTTCCTGCTCCTGGGCTTTTAAAACTGGGTAAGACAATTCATTGTTTTTATTCCTTGGTGGCATGCATAATACCTTCTTATATTATAAGAGTTAGTCCTNGGTATCCTGCACCATCATAAGGAAGCAGGGGGAGGGCAGTGGGGCAGTGGGGGAGCGGGAGGGCCGGGAACAAGGGGAGTAAATGTAAATTTTTCTTTTAACAATAAAAATTTTAAAAAAAAAGAATCCTCAGGGAGGAGGTTTCCAGGTGGGTTTTAGATCCGCTCATGCAAGTCCTGTGTGATATTTTCAGCAATGAGATGCTACCTTCAAGGTCTAGGAGCTACCAATAACAGTGGCAATAGCCTAGACTATTTTGGGAGTCTCTTCATCTCTCCTGAGCATTGACTTGAGGGGAGGTTTTGCATGCCTGGCATTGGTGTTTGTTAGATAGTCCATGACTCTTGAAGGACAATATCATCTCATGTGGTGTAACTGCATTCAAATTTTCTATATATGCATATACTTATTTTTATATATTATTAATGTGTTTTAAGTAGACATAAAATAGTGTTTCCCTGTGGCTTTTTCGAATAACCAGTGTTATTTATTTCTCCTTCCTTGCTGTCCTTCCACAATGCCTTCCTTTCTCCTCTCCAGTTAAAGTCTCTCCCACCTCAGAGTTTCCCGTTCCCTCCTGTATAACACTTGGGTTCTACTGTGCTCTATCTCTATCCCCCCCACCTCCCAGCTTTTTGTTAACTTTCCTGGTATCTGCAGTGACTCCAGATTATGTACTCATAACTAAAGATTAATAACTAAGATTCTCAAATGAGAGCATGTGACATTTGTCTTTCTAGGTCTAGGTTGCCTCACTCAGGATATTTTCTAGTCCTACCCATTTACCTGCGAATTCCATGATTCCACTTTTCTTTAAAGCAGAATAGAATTCCATTGTGTATATGGATCACATTTCTGCTATCCACCCATTGTTTGGAGACCATTTAGGTTGTTTCATTTCCTAGCTCTTGTGAATAGAGAAGCCATGAACATGGATGAGCAATTTTCTCTGTAATAAGATGTCAAGTCATTTTGACGTGTGCCAAGGAGTAGTATAGCAGGGTCATATAGTTGATTTGTTTTAACTTTTTGAACATTCTCCATAAATGATTTCCATAATGGCTGCACTAGTCCACAATCCCACCAGCAGTGAAAAAGCTTTCCCCTTCCCTCCTCATCCTCATCTTTGCTAACATTTGTAGTCAGTTGTTTTCTTTGTCTTAGCCATTATGACTGGGGTAAGATGAAATCTCAAAGTAGTGTTAATTTTCATTTCCTTAATTACTAAGTTTGTTGAAGTTTTTTATGTTGTTTCTTGGTGATTTTTATTTCTTCTTTGTGAACTCTCCATTCAGATCCACAGTCCATTTTAAAATTGAACCTCTTGTTCCCTTTAGTTTTTGATTTTTGAGTTATTTCTATATTCTGGATCTAAATTCTCTAACAAATGTCTAGCTAGCGAAGGTTCTCTTGCACTCTGTGGGTTTTATCTTCCCACTTTCAATGATTTCCTTTGATACACGGAAACTCTTTGTTTCATGAGGTCCCATTTTGTCTATTGTCCTTTCCTACACCTATATCTTATAGAATACTGCTTATGTTTCCTTTTAGTAGTTTCAATATTTGGGGTTTTACTTTGATCCAGTTGTGGTTGAATTTTGTGCAGGGTGATAGATACAGGTCTAATTTAACTCTTCTACGTGTGACTATGCAGTTTCCCCAGCATCATTTGTAAAAGATTTTTTTCTCCAGCTTATTTTCTTGGCATCTCTGTCAAATATTAAGTAGCTAACCTTGCATGACTCATGTTTGATAGTATTTAGTTTAGTTTTGTTGGTCTCCATGTCTGTTTCTGTGCCAGTACCATATTGTTTTTATTAATATGACTCTGTATCTCGGATCTGGAATGTTAATCCTTCTAGCATTGTTATTTTTTAGCTAGCCAGGGTCTTTTGTGGTTCCATATGAATTTTAGGACTTTTTTCTATTTTTATGAAGAAGGTTATAGGAAATTTGCCTGGGAATATATTGAATCTATAAATTACTTTTTGTAGGATGATGTTTTTAACAATATCAATTTTGCGAATCAAGAATATGAAAAGTCTTTCCATCTTTTGATGTCTTTCTCAGTCTCTTTTTTGGAGATTTAAATTTTTCATTGTAAGTTCTTTCATCTTCTTGGGTAAGTTTTCTCCCAGCCACTTTAGTTTGTAGAGACCACTGTAAAGTGAATGAGTGTATTTCCTTGATCTCTTTCTCTACATGCTTCTCACTGATACACTAAAAAGCTTCTGATTTTCATAAGTTTGTTTTGTATGCCATCATTTTGATGAAAATGTTGATTGTTGTTAAAAGTTTTCTAGTGGAATTTTTAGGTTTTTATGTATAATGTATCATCTTCAAATAGGGATGCCTTGACTTCTTGTTTTCCTATGTGTAGCCCTTTAATTTCCTTTTCTTGCCTTATTGCTCCAGCTAGTGATTCAAGTTACATTAAAACTGAGTAAGAATAATGAAATAGTCTCATTCCTAATTTTAGTGTGATTGTTTTGAGGTTTTCTCTAAGATGATGTTGTCTGTGGGTTAATATACTCAGGGAGACTCCATTGGAGAGAACTAATTATGAACCTGCAAGAGGATGTCAATTGGAGATAGCATATTTGTTAGGGATGGAATCCTGAGTCCCCTTTGCCTTCTCAGCACTGAGGCTCCATCAGGCTTGAACCTGTGCAGGCCCCATACACGCTGCCCCAGACTCTGAATTCATATGAGTAGGATTAGTTCTGTTGTGTATATAAGATAGTGTAACTTTTTATTTGTTTTGGAGTCATCCACCAAGCCTCTCTGGCTCTTATGAGCTTTCTGTCTCCTTGTCCACATAGCTCCCTGAGCCTGGAGGGGAGGGGGTTGATGAAGACATATCATTTATGATTGAGTGCTCACTCTTTGCACATTGTCCAGTTGTGGGTCTTGGTATTAGCTCTCATTTATACTAAGAAGTATCACTGATGATGGAGAATGAGGCACTGATCTATGGGTATAGCGAAATGTCATTAGGGATCATTTTATTGCTATGTTCCTTTAGCAGAACAGTAGTATTTTGGTTTTCCCCTAGTCTCAGGTTCTTGGCCACCCAAGCAGTGTCAGGCATTGGCTCCATCTCATGGAAAGGGCCTTAAACCTAATCAAAGAGTGGTTGGGTATTCCCATAACCTTTGTGCCACTATTGTACTAGCATGTTATGCAGGAAGGTCACTGCTGTAGATCTAAGGATTTGTAGATAGGTTGGTGGTTACCTTTCTCTGGCACCGTGCAGATACCTTTCAGTACTGTGGGTAAGTCAGTAGAGATGGAGGTTCTGTTTAGGCACATGCTTGACTTCCCTGTCTTCAATGAGATATATGTGTTGTCCTCAGCAATAGGGCCATACCAACAGTATATAGACAGTAAACAATAGATTGGCAATAACCAGGGATGTTTTGGGACTTCCATGGGATCCCTTTTGCCTATGACTCACCTAGATGTATGCCAATCCTTCCACTCTGTGTTGCAATACAGTCCAAGAATGGAGAATCCTGAGTGTTGTGAGAAAACTCTGGGGGAAACAAAAGTCTTGTGACCTCAGTTTCTTCAAACCACAGAATTGTTCTAAATTGTGTTTTCATGCTCCTTCCAGGTGTAGTGGAGAGGAGTGAGTTTTGTTCAGGTTATTCATTACAACTGATTATTGTGATTTGTTTATGAGCCTCTAAGGAAAAAACATGTCCACCGTGTTCAGCTTCTCCATCACATGTGGCTTGTTCTTGTGATTGTACTTTACTCATGTGACTCCTCATAACCCCCAGACTATAAATTGCCTGATGCTCTGAATAAGGTTGGTTCATGGGGTTTTAATTTGCCTCATCTATTGTCTCCTTTTTCCCAGGTCCCACCATCTCTAGAGTGGTGACATTGGAGATTCCACTTGGTGGTGAAAGATGTCTAGTTGAAGCATTGTCTCCCTTGTTGTTTGGTTACTCCAATTAGATTTCTTTCATAGATGCATATATTTAAGAAGTTTCTACTATAGTTGTTTTCATATGGCTCTGTGTAGATGTCCATCCTCATATTCCCTCCCTTATACCTCTCTTTCATGCTCTCCCTGTTTAATCATTCCTCTGTAATCTGTTTCCTATCTCTATAACTATATGTTTTATTTCCCCTTCCTTAGTCCTCATCTCCTTTTTCTAGTTCTTCACTTCATACCTAACCTCTTTGGTTGTACAAATTCTAGCATGCCTATCAAATGCTTAAATGCTAACATTGGCACATAAGAAAAAAATTACAGTATTTAACTTTGGGGGTCAGATTTATCTCACTAAGGATGATTTTTTTCCTAGCTTCATCCATTTACTTGGGATTTTTATAATTTAATTTTTCTTAATGAATGAATAATATTCCATTGAGGAAATATAACACATTTTCATTATCTATTCATCTATTGATGAACATCTAGGCTACTTTCAGTTTTTGTCCACTTGAATAGGGAGGGAAACAATGAACATAAATGAACAAGTGTCTCTGTGATAGAATGTGGAGTCCTTGTGTATATATCCAAGAGTGGGATAGCTGGATCTTGACATATATCTACTTCTAGCTTCCTGAATGACTACCACCCTGATTTCCACAGTGACTATATAAATTTGTATTCCCACCAGCAGTGAATGAGCATTTCCCCTTCTCCACAATCTTGTCAGCCTGAGCTGTCACTTGTTTAATTGATCTTGGCTATTCTGACAAGTAGAAGAGAAAATCTCAAATTGTTTTGATTTGAATTTCACTGATGTCTAAGGATGTTAAACATGTCCTGGTGCTTCTCAACCATTTTTGTTTTACTTTTTGAGAGTACTCTGTTTAGCTCTGTACCTCATTTAATGGTTGGGTTATTTGTTTTATTGTTCTCTAGTTTGTTGGGTTTTTTTTGCTGTTTAGTTTTTATATATAAATCTTAAACCCTCTATCAGATGTACAATTAATAAAGATCTTTCCTCAGTTTGTAGGCTGATGATTTGTCAGAATGATGGTAACCTTTGCCATACAGAAGCTTTTCAGTTTTACAAGGCCCCATTTATTAATTCTTAGGCTTAATAACTATGTAATCAGTGTCCTGTTCTTAATGTCCTCTCCTGTGCCAATGTGTTCAAGACCATTCTATCATATTCATGATGACTGGCCATATGTTGAGGTCTTTGATCCATTTGGAGCTTAGTTTTGTGCAGGGTGATCAATATACATTTATTTATATTCTTTCATATGCAGCCATCCAGTTTGGCCAGCACAATTTGTTGTAGAAGCTTTTTTCCAATTTGTATTTCAGGCTTCATTAAAAAAGAGAAATCAGGTATGCATAAGTGTGTGGATTTATGCTTGAGTCTTCACTTCAATTCTACTGGTCCATGTGACTGTTTTCATGCCAATATCATGCTCTTTTGTTATTACTACAGCTCTATAATACAACTTGAAATCTGGGATGGTGATACCTTTATCAGTTCTTTTATTATTTAGGATTGTTTTGGCTATTCTGGAAATTTTAAAAAAGATTTATTTATTATATATACAGTATTCTGCCTGCATGAATGCCTGCAGCCCAGAAGAGGGTTTACAGATCTCATTATAGATGGTTGTGAGCCACCATGTGACTACTGGGAATTAAACTCATGATCTCTGGAAGAGCAGCTTCTAAACCATCTTAACCTCTAAATCATCTCTCCAGCCCATAGATTTTTTGTTTTTCCATGTAAAGCTAAAAATTAATTTTTCAGTTTCTATAACGATTTGTGTTGGCATTTTGGTAGAGATTTTTATTGAATCTGTAGATTGTTTCTGGCAGGAATCCATTTTTACTATTTTAATCCTACCAGTCTACCAGCATGGTAGATTTTTCTAATCTTTTGATGTCTCTTCTTCAATTTTGTTCTTCAATGTCATGGGGTTTTGTTTGTTTGTTTGTTTTTTAAATAAAAGTCTTTCACTTGCTTGGTTAGAGTTATCCCATGCTTTTTGTTTTGTTTTGTAGGTATCTTTTAATCTATTGTGAAAGGTTTGTCTCTTTGATTTCTTTCTCAATGTGTTTGTTGTTTGAATAGAGAAGAGCTACTGGTTTTGCATGATAATTTTGTAGCCTGCTTCTTTGCTGAAAGAATTTATCAACTGTAGAAGTTTCCTGTTGGAGTTCTCAGAGTCTTATGTATAAAATTATATCACCTGCAAAAAATGTTGACTTCTTTTCCTATTTGTATCCCCTTGATCCCTTTGGTTGTCTAATTTCTCTACTAGCTAAGACTCTAGGTACTATATTGCAGAGATATGGAGAGAGTGGACAACCTTGTTCTGTTTCTGGTTTTAGTGGAAATGCTTTGAGTTTCTTTGTTTATGTTGATATTGGTTTGTGCTTGCTGTGAATTGTCTTTATTATATTATATCCCTTGGATCCCTTGTCTCTCCAGGACTTTCATCATGGAGAAATATTAAGTTTGTCTCAAACGGTCTTTTCTGTATTTAATGAGATGATCATGTGGTTTTTGTCTTTCAGTTTGTTCATCTGATGGATGACATTTATAGATTTATTATAGATTGATCGAACCATCTCTGAATCTCTGAGGTGAAGCCTTAATGATGCAAGACAATCTTACACCAGTTTGATCAAAAAGGGGGTCATTTATTGAAGGGGATAAAATTTACAGATCAGTGTCCCAAACCACAGTCCTCTGGTCGCAAACAGGAAACAGAATCTAGCAGTCAGATCAGAACAAGAGCCGGAAGCGAGAGAGCAAGCGGAGAGCTGCCACCGCTTTTAAAAATGAAAACCACGCCCCAGTGGGCTGGTATCTTAAAAGCCATTGGCTGAAGGAGAGAGAGAGAGAGAGAGAGAGAGAGAGAGAGAGAGAGAGAGAGAGAGAGCTCCCGCAGCAAAGCCTACTTGATCACAGCAGATAATTTTGATGTGTTCTTGGATTAGGCTTTATTGAGGAGTTTTGCATCTGTGTTCATAAGGGTTATTAGTCTAAAACAGTCTTTTTTGTTGGGTCTTTATGTGGTTTAGGCCTTATAAAAATAGTTAAGAAATGTAGCTTGAGTAAGTATTTTGTGGAATAATTTGAGCAGTATAGGTAGTAATTTTTCCTTAAAAGTCTAATGGAATTCTGTTCTGAATCTATCTGGCTTTGGGCTGTTTCCTCATTTGGGAAACTTTTAATTACAGCTTCTATTTCACTAGGGGTTATGGATATCTTTAAATTGTTAATCTGATCTTGATTTAACTTTGGTATAACATATATATATATATATATATATATATATATATATATATATAAAGAAATTAATCTGTTTCTTTTAGGTTTTTCCAGTTGGTGGAGTAGGGATTTTGTAAAATGTGTTCATATGATTGTCAGGATTTCTTGGTGTCTAATGTATTGTTCCCATTTTATCTCCAGTTTCATTAATTTGGGTCTTCTCTTTCCATCTTGTAGTTAATTTTGCTAAAGGTTTATTAATCCTGTAGATTTTTCTCAAAAAACCAACTTTTGGTTCTTTGTATTGGTTCTTTTTATATCTTTTTGTTTATTTTTGTTTTGTTTCTATTTCATGGATTTGCACCCTGAAATTCTTTCTTGCCATCTTCTCCTGTTGGGTATTATTTCTTCCTTTTGTTCTAAAGTCTACTGGTATGTTGCTAAGTGACTAATATGAGGTCTATCAAGTGTTTTGCATATTTATTCACTTATTTTACTTTCATCCATTTTTTAAAATTGTTTTTATTGAGCTATATACTTTTCTTCACTCCCCTCCCTTTTGACTCCTTCCTTTTCTACCCTCTCCCCCACGCTCACAATTTACTTAGGAGATCTTATCTTTTTCTACTTCCCATGTGATTAGATCCATGTATGTCTCTCTTAGGGTCCTCTTTGTTGTTTATGTTCTCTGAGATTGTGAACTGTAGACTGTTTTTTGTTTGTTTGCTTGCTTGCTTTATGTCTAAAAGCCACTTATGAGTGAGTATATATTATATTTGTCTTTCTGGGTCTGGGTACCTCACTCAATATGATGTTTTCTAGATCCATCCATTTGCCTGCAAATGGATGTCGTTATTATTTTTTCTACAGTGTAGTACTCCATTGTGTAAATGCACCACATCTTCTTTATCAGTTTTTGGTAAAGGGGCATTGAGGTTGTTTCTGGGTTTTGGTGATTATGACAAATTACCAGACAAATTATGACAAATACTTGAGCACATGGCCTTGTGGTATGAATGAGCATCATTTGGGAGTATACTCAAAAGCGGTATTGCTGAGTCTTGAGGTAGGCTGTTTCCTAATTTTCTGAGAAATTGCCATACTGATTTCCAAAATGGCTGTACAAGTTTGCACTGTCACCAGCAACAGAGGAGTGATTCCTTTATCTCACAACCTTTCCAGCATAAGTTGTCATCAGTGTTTTTAATCTTGGCCATTCTTACAGGTGTAAGATGGAATCTCAGAGTTGTTTTGATTTGCATTTCTCTGATGACTAAGGATGTTGAACATTTCCTTAAGTGTCTTTCAGCCATTTTAGACTCTTCTGTTGAGAGTTCTCTGTTTCAGTCTGTACTCCAGTTTTTATTGGATTATTTGTTCTTTTGATGACAAGTTTCTTGAGTTCTTTATATATTTTGGATATCAGACCTCTATCTGATGTGGGGTTAATGAAGATCTTTTCCTATTTTGTAGGTTGTCATTTTGTCTTGTTGACCGTGTCCTTTGCTTTACAGGGATATACTATTAGTGTGTGGGGTTTAATGTGTGATTTAAGCTTTAGTAGTGTTTCTTTTACATATGAGGATACCCTTGTATTTGGGGCATAGATGTTCAGTATTGAGATTTCCTTTTGATGGATTTTTTTCTGTGACAAATATAAAATATTCTTGTCTCTTTTGATTGATTTTAATTTGAAGTCTATTTTGTTAGATGGAAGGATAGTTACATCAGCTTGTTTCTTAGGTCCATTTAATTGGAAAAATTTTCCCAATCCTTTACTCTGAGGTAATGCCTGTCTCTGAGGTCGAGGTGCATTTTTTGTATGTAGCAGAAGGATGGATTCTGTGTTTGTATCCAATCTGTTAGCCTGTGTCTTTTATAGGTGAGTTGAGTCCATTTATATTAATGGATTTTAATAACCAGTGATTGCTTGTTCCTATTATTTTAGTTTTCACTGATGGTGATGTTATTGTACATGTTTTTCCCTTTTTTGGGGTTTGCTGCTGTTAGATCATCTATTGTCTGTGTTTTTGTGGATGCAGCTAATGTCCTTGGGTTGGAGTTTTCCTTCTAGCATTTTGTGTAGTGATGGGTTTGTGGTTAGATGGTGGTTAAATCTGGTTCTGTCATGGAATATCTTGTTTTGTCCACCTATGATGATTGAAAGTTTTCCTGAGTATAGTAGTCTGGGTTGGTATCTACGGTCTCTTAATGTCTACATAATGCTTAATCAGGACCTTCTGGCTTTCATCGTTTCCATCAAGAAGTAGGTGTAATTCTGATAGGTCTGCTTTTCTATGTTACTTGGTCCTTGCAGCTTTTAATATTCTTTCTTTATTCTGAATGATTAGTGGTTTGATTATTATGTGGTAAGTAGCCTTTTTTTTTGTCCCATCTACTTTGTGTTCTGTAAGCTTCTTGTATCTTCATATGTATAATTTTATTTAGGTTGGGAAAGTTTTCTTCTATGATTTTGTTGAATATATTTTCTGTGCTTTTGAGTTGGACTTCTCCTTCTTTTATCCTTATTATTCTTAGGTTTGGTCTTTTCATAGTGTCCTGTATTTCCTGGATATTTTGTGTTAAGCTTTTATTAGATTTAATGCTTTCTTTGACTGATGAGTCTATTCCCCCTATTGTATCTTCAACGCTTGAGATTCTCTTTTGTATCTTTGTATTCTATCTTTGTATTCTGCTGCTTATGCTTGCATTTGTGGTTTCTGATCATTTTTCATTTCCAGAATTCCTTCTGTATGTGTTTCTCTTTTATCTCTATTTCAGTCTTGAATTATTTCTTTCATCTCTTTGATTGCTTTTTCCTGGTTTTCTTTAATGGATTTGTTGATTTCTAATTTTTTGATTGTCTACTCCTCTATTTCTTTGAGAGACTTTTTTATTTTCTCTTTAAGGACCTCAAACTTTCTCCTAAGGCTATTTTTAGGTCATTTTTCTTCTTCATCATCTATATTGGAGTATTCAAGTCTTGCTGTCACTAGCTTTTGTTGGTGTTGAGTGTATTCTTACCTTGTCTACCCATTTTTTCCTCTGATTGGTACTGTTGGGACTGTGTCTCTAATAGTTACTCTTCCAAGGAACCAGTGGATGCAGGGCTCATATAGCTGCTCCTCGTGGTGGATTCAGGCCCATGGTTCCAGTCACTCTGGAGGTCACTTGGCATTCCTGGAGGTCACTCAGAGCTCTTGGAGGTTCCTATGCAATCCTGATGCTGTTTGGGCCTGCTCCCATAGAAGTCACTTGCATGAGCCTGTTGCCACAGAGGTTGCTGGCTCAGGCCTGTTCCCATGATGGTCATTGGCTTGGTCCTGCTTTTGTTGAGGTTGCTGGCTCAGGCCTGCTCTGGAGGAGGTTGCTGTCCTGGACCTGTTCCTGTAGAGGTCATTGGCTCAGGCCTGCTCCAGCAGAGGTTCTATATATTTATTTTTGATTACTAATTGTATATTAAATGCAGTAAGAGTTTCCATAACACCAAATCAATAAGTTCTGAGAATTTCCCAAGATAAATGTGACAGCTACTTTTTTTCCAGTGTTTATCAAGACACAAAAGAAAAAAGTTGAGATTATCTTTCAGTGGCAAATCAGATCCTTGTAGGTGAGGGAGAAAGCTATTTCACACATGGAGATGGGGGTACTCCATGATGCGGATCTGGAATAGACTGACCCTTCTAGCTTACACTTGCTCCTGCTGGTGAGACCCAGGGCTCCTGCCAGGGCATCCATCTGACCCAACCACACACCAAGTACAGCTGGGACCTGCACCCCACAATGGCCTCTAGTCCACCCCCTAGGTGACCATGTGAGCACAATACTATGGCATGCAGGTGACCCAAAGACAGGCAAGTCACAGGGGCTCTATTGTGACCATGCAGCAGATGGTTTGTCACCTTTTCTCCTGTCCTGTCCTCACAGGGGAACAGGTGATCTGATGGCTAGCATTGATTTACTGTAAAACCTGCACTTTCCATAGTCTCCATTCTGTGTATTCAAGTGTTCTTGTCTTGTACTTTGAACTTTTTTTTTTTAATGTGCTAAGTTCAGATTAAAAACCAACCACCAAATGGATATGCCCTAATGACTCTCAGAGGCCAGGTGGCTCTACCAGTCAAATCCCTTCTCAGTGAGCTGATTCTCTTTTTACAGTAAAAAAGCTAAGTGATTTTGGCCACATTCATGGCGTCAGGGAGGTTCTACTAGTTGACAAACACCAAGAGAAGAGCATCCTGGAGCTCATCTCTAGCTAGAATCCTCACGGGGTCTTCACCGGCCTCGTTTACACGCTCTCTATCGTTACTATTCACTACAAAGATCAAACCTTGGGTGTTCTGGAAGTAGTGGTACTACAGAGACCGGATCTTGTCCTGGCTGCCCATATCCCAGATGGTGGAGCTGATATTCGTGTACTCAGCCGTCTCCACAGTGAGACCAATGGTGGTCACAGTTTCACCTCGCTTCAGTTTGTGTAGAATTGTTGTCTTCCCTGCAGCATCCGGGCCCACCATGAGAATGCCCATTTCTTTTTGCCAAAAAGGCCCTTGAAGTGGTTTGCAAAGATAACCCCCATGCTTGTGGACAGCTGGAAGGGATACCTCCTCCATGGCTGCTCAATGTCAGACATGGGTTTCGCGCCCACCTTTTTGCTGTTGTTGTTTGTTTTATATATAAACTTAGTGCTATAAACTTGCTTATTTGAACTGCCTTCATTGTATCTTATAGGCTTGGGTATGTCATGGTTTCATTTCCACTAAATCCTAAAAAAATTATCATTTCCTTATTCATTTCTGTATTGAATTTTCATCCAGTATTGAGTTGTTCCATTTCCCTGAGTTGTGTACTTTTTGTTAATGTGGATGTCCAGCTGTAATACATGGTGGTCAGATAGAATGCAGGCTGCTATTTCAAATTTCCTTCTATCTGTTGAGACTCGTATTTAAGAATGTGCTTAATTTTTGAGAAGGTTCCATGAGCTTCTGAGAAGAAGGAATATTCTTTTGTGTCTGGGTGAAATGTTTTGTAAATATCTGTTAGGTCCATTCGATTTATGATGGTATTTAACTTCAGGATTTCTGCTTAGTTTTTGTCTGGATGACTTGTCTATTAGCGGGAGTAGAGTTTTGAAGTAATCATTACTGTATGAGTGTCAATATGTGATTTTTAGATTTAATAATGGCTCTTTTATAAAATTGAGTGCTCTTCTGTCTGGTTCAGAGATGTTAAGAATTGCAGTGTTTTGTTGGTGTATTTTCCTTTGATGAGTATGTTGTGTTCCTCACTATCTTTTCTGATTACTGTAGGTTTGAAGCTCATTTTTTTTCAGATATTAAAATGGTTCCATCTGCCTGATTCTTGGTCCATCTGGAATACCTTTTTCTATCCTTTTGCCCTTAGGTTGTACTTAAGGTTTTTGCAAGGTGTGTGTCTTGTGAGCAGGAGAAAGATGGATCTTGTTTTTTAATTCTCTCTGTTAGTCTGTGTCTTTTAATTGTGAAACTGAAGATATCAATATTTAGAGTTATCAATGAGCAATGGTTATTGATTTCTGTTATTTGTTGTTGCAATGTGGATCCTACCCTTTTTTTTGATTTAATGTTCTGGGGTTATTTATTCCTTATTCTTTTTCTTGGGTGTGGTTCATCTCCTCAGGCTAAAGTTTTCCTTCTAGCACCTTTTGTGGGGCTGGATTTGTGGGTAGATACTGCTTAAATCTGATTTACCATAGAACATTTTTCTTTCTCCATCTATTGTGATAGTTTTGCTGGATATAGTCTAGACGGTAGTAATCTGGGCTGACATCTCAGAGTTTGTAGAGCATTTATCCAGGCCCTCTGACTTTCAGGGTCTCCACTGAGAAGCCAAGTGTTACTCTAATTTGTGTGCCTTTATATTTCAGCTCATATTTCCCCCTGAAACTTTTAATATTCTTTTTTTGTTCTGTATGTTTAGTGTTGTGATATTTTATAGCTTCTTGAACCTTAATAGATACTTCCTTCTTTAATTGGGAACATTTTCTTTTATTATTTTGTTGAAAATATTTTCTGACGTGTCCTCTGACTCTTTTGCCTGTTCTTGGGACCCTTTTCCACCTACTGGTTTACCCCCTCCAGCCCTGATTTGAGGGTTTGTAGCTAGTCTATTTGTAAACATATGCCGTGTTTGTTGATATCCCTGTGAGGTCGGCCTTTTAGGAAGGTAAACAGAGGAGTGCAACTGTGGGAGAAGGGAGTTGTGTGTGGTGGTGGCAACAGGCGATTGGGAAATTTAAAAAGAGAGGAGGCTGCAGTTGGGATATTTTTGTATGAGAGAAGAATAAATAAAAACAAAATATTTTCTGTGCTTTTGACCTGGGTTTCTTCTCCTTCCTCTATTCCTAATATTCACAGATGTGGTCTTTATGCTGTCCTAGATTTTCTGGATACTTTGTGTCTGGATTTTTTCAGATTTAACATTGTCTTAGATTGAGCTATCTACTTCTTCTATTTTGTCTTCAGCACTCTTCCATGTCCTGTATTCTGTGGTTGATGCTTGGGTCTAATGTTTTTGTTTGACTTCTTAAATTTTCCATTTCCAGTTTACCTCAATTTTCATTTTCTTTAGTGATTCTATTTCTTGTTAAATCCTATCTTCATGTTGTGAAATTTTTTTCATTATTCCATTCAACTGTTTGTTTCCATAGACATCATCATGGGATTTATCCATATTGTCTTTAAAGCCGTTGAACAGATTTATAGTTGCTGTTTTGAATTCCTTGTCTTGTGTTCCAGCAGTGTTACATTTCTCAGGGGCTTCTGTACTAGGGTTCCTGGGTTCTGGAGGAAGCATATTGTTTTGGCCACCAATATTTTTTGTTTTTGTGCTGCTGTTTAGGAGTCTGGAGTCACGACAACTGAGAAGATTCTAGGTGTTGATGTCTAGCCTTGTCTTCTTTGGGTGGGTGTTCCATTCAGTGGTTTCTTTGGCCTTGGTGGCTCTTAAGGAAGTGTGGTGTCTGTGAGTTCCCTGGGAGAAAGTGCTTCTGAAGATTGGTGGGTAGCAGAGAGGAGAGGAGATGGGCTAGGAGAAAAGTCTAAGAAGGACTGTAGGAAGAGCTAAGGATTCTGTCCTTACAAAGAGTTCTCCAGAAAGTTGGAGGTATGGTCAGAGAAGGGATTCCTGCAAGTAGGTTACAGTAAGGCAGAACAATCTGGATGACAGGTAAAATGGCCAGGGGGACCCTTGATCTGGACCAAGAGTTGAAGTCTCCAGTGCATGAACTTGAAGTGGGAGAAAGGGCATCTGTAAGCAGGCTGTTACAGGGTTGGGTGCATAATGGAGAAAATCGCCTACCTGAGTCCAATCCTGGTGTGGCCACTGTGGGACCCAGGTAGAAAGTGTTTGTAGGTATCAGTGACTGATACAAAGAAATGGGGGCAGGCTAGAAGGGAGGGCTGAAAGGGTCCATAGGCAGGACCAAAGTTTGGTCTACACCAAGGTTGTGGTGGAGTCCCTAGAGAATGGCTGGTTTTTCCTTTTTTCCATATTCTTAGGTTGCATTCTTAAGTCATTGATGTGAGCTCTTTCTGATATTTTTAATGCAGGTTTAAATTTATAAAACTTAGTTTTATAAATTATTTCCTCTTAGGACTCTTTAAAATGTGTCTTAGAGGTTTTCTTGTGTGGTGTTTTCATTCTCATTTAGTTCAAAGAATTTTCAAATTTTTTTCTTGGTTTCTTCTTGGACCCATTCATCATTCAGTAATATGTTGTTTAATCTCAATGAATTCATGTACTTACTAGAGGGTTGCTTTTTTCTCTGTTGATTTTAAGCATTATTGTGGTCAGGTAATATGTAGAGAGTTATTTCAATTTTTCTGAATTTGTTAGGATGTGTTTTGTGTCCTAGTCTATGTTCTATTTTAGAAAAGGTTCCATGGTTGCCAAGTAGATTGCATATTCTTTGGTGCTTGTGTGGAATGTTCTCTAGATGTGTGTCAAGCCCATTTGGTCTATAACGTCCTTTAATTGCAGTTTTTCTGTGTGTATTTTTGTCACCTTGACTGTCTATTGGAGAAGGTGGGGAATTGGAATTACCTATTGCTATTGAGAAGGACTTAATCTGTGAAAGTTTCGTAGTGTTCTTGTTATTATCAAGCACCAAGAGTTCAGCATGTATACGTTTAGGATTATGATGTCTTCTTGGTTAATTGCTCCCTTGATTAGAATGAAGTGTTCCCGGGTCCTTTCTGATTGATTTTACTTCAAATTCCATTTTGTGCTGGGAGGTGGTGGCGCATGCCTTTAATCCCAGCACTTGGGAGGCAGAGGAAGGCAGATCTCTGTGAGTTCGAGACCAGCCTGGTCTACAAGAGCTAGTTCCAGGACAGGCTTCAAAGCCACAGAGAAACCCTGTCTCAAAAAACCAAAAAAAAAAAAAATTCATTTTGTCAGACATTAGGATGGTGATACCTGCATGTTTCCTGGTCCCATCCGCTTGGAACTCCTTCCTCCATCCTTTCCCTGTAAGGCAGCATTTATTTTTGAGGTTACGATGAATTTCTTGTAAATAACAGAAAGATGGATTTCTTTTCTTAATCTACTCAGCTAACCTGTGTCTTCTGAATGGGGAGTTGAGGCCATTAATGTTTTGGTTATTATTGAAAGATGTGTGTTGATTGCTATAATTTTTCCTATTTGCATTCTTTTTTATTTTTATCTTTATTGTTTTTTCCTATTTGCATTCTTTTTTATTTTTATCTTTATTGTTTTTTCCTATTTGCATTCTTTTTTATTTTTATCTTTATTGTTTTTTCCTATTTGCATTCTTAATCTTATTTTGTGCTTTGGTAATGATTGTAGTGGCATTTTTTTTTTGTATTTAATAAACAAAGCTTGGGGCTGGAGAGATGGCTCAGTGGTTAAGAGCATTGCCTGCTCTTCCAAAGCTCCTGAGTTCAATTCCCAGCAACCACTCGTTGGCTCACAACCATCTGTAATGAGGTCTGGTGCCCTCTTCTGGTCTGCAGACATATACACACATAGACTATTGAATACATAATAAATAAATAAATATTTAAAAAAAAACAAAGCTTGCGTGAACATCAGAAAAGTAAAACAACCACACTGGCCAGCCTTCCAGACCAGGCAGTGTTGACATACACCTTTAATCCCAGTAGCCACACAAGCTTGTCATAGAAACCAAGCGGCAGTGGTGCACACCCTTAATCCCATAACAGAGAGGATTATTAGACTGGAGAAAAAGCTCTCGGACACAATCTCATTCTGAGATTCTTGGAGGCAGGATTGCCATTTTGGACTAAGGTAGAGGTAACAGCCAGTGGCTGGCTACTTTGCTTTTCTGACCTTCAGATTGAACCTCAATTTCTGTCTTTGAGTTTCTATTATCTGTGCTACAAATTATAACTTAATTTATTTTCTTTCTATAGTCTCTTGGCTCTGCTTTCCTCATTCTGAACTATAGCTTCCATTTTCCCCTGTAGGCCTAGTTTTGTGAACATGATTGTTTTAGAACATGGGGTGCATTGTTCTAGGCTCTTCTGGCTTTTCGACTTTCCATTGAGAAATCAACTGTTATTTGGATGGGTTCTTTTTATATGACTTGTTTTGTTTTCTTGAAGCTTTCAATATTCTCTCTTTGCTCTTTGTTATTCTTGTCCTAATTATAATATGTTATAGAAGATTTTTTTCTGGTCCTGTCTGTTTGCTGTTTTGTGGACTTGCTGTATTTCTTTCCTTAACTTGGGGTGAGTTTTATTCCATGATCCTATTGAAGAGCCAATCTATTCCATCCACCTGGAATTCTTCTTCATCTCTAGGCCTATAATTAGAAGATTTAGTCTTTTCATTGTGTCCCATACTTTCTGCATGTTTCTTGTGTGTCTTTTTAATTCACATCTTTGTTGAATGTTATAAGTCCCCCGTTTTATGTTCACGTCATGATTTTCCATCTTCTACTCAAGCCATCCTATTTGTAAAGCTGTCCCCAGAGTTTTCTGATTGAGTCACTGAGCTTTTCAAATTCATCTTCATTGCAGCTTGAGTTCTCTTCAGTGTTACTATCTCTCTACTAAATCCATTCTTCTTTTCTTCCCCCAGTTTTTCAAGACATGGTTCCTCTGTGGAGCCCTGGCTGTGCTGAAAGTTGCTCTGTACCAGGCTGGCCTCCAACCCACAGATCTACCTGTCTCTTGAGACTAAAGGTGTGCCCTACACTGCCTGGCCTGAAATCAGCTTTTAGATCCTAGTTCGTCCTTGACCCTGCACTCAGCAGTGCTCTTGTCCTTTGCGTGTCAACCGGGAGCTTATTCTCTCCACTTTAAGATCACTGAGGGGTTTTTTTTTGTTGTTGTTGTTGTTGTTTTCATTCTGTCTTCTTTTAGCTCCTTCAAATCTTGGCTAAAGTTCACGACCGTTCTTTTAAATTCTGTGTGCTAGGGTTCATCTAGGTTAATTCTCATGGGAAATCACTTTATAGAACTAGGAAGTTTGGAGGGGCACACACTGTCTTGGAATTTCATATTGTCTGTGCTTTCTGGTGTGACCTACCCATACAGACTTCTTTCCTTGCTTGTTTATTTAAAGTGGGGTTCTCCCCTCCCTCAGGTAGGATGAGTATAAGCCAGAGCTGGGCCTGGGAGTGTGGGGTAGTGCTTGGTTTTCTTACTTCTTTCAGGTTGCCTACTGGTTTTGAATTAAGATATAAATTTGTGATGTAATAAGCAATATGTAATATTTGGGGTATTATGTTATAATAACCATGGAAAAGCAATATAACATGGAGGGGTTTTTTTTTAGCTCCTGATTTTCTTGTGTATTTTGTTCTGTTTTTGTTTTATGCACTGATCTTAAATCCTTCAACCATGCTAAATTGACTTATTGGTTCTTGTAGCTTTTTTTCTAAAGCCCACTGCAGTGAGGATGCCCATTTTTCTCTTTCTTACTGACTATGCTGTCCTCTCTGGTTCACAGTTGCCTGAGGATAGATAGCAAACATCTTTATCTTGTTCCTGATCTTTGGGGGTAAATATTCTACCTCTCAGCATTACATGAGGTGGAAACTGTGTTCTCAGATTGCTGTTTTCCTGGGTATCGAAACTTAAGTGAGTTCTCTACCACTGAGCTGGATTGCCAGCTCATCTTTTTTGTAGATTCTTCTTATCAATTTGGAATTTCTTTGTTATTTTCAGTTTTCTGAGAGGTTAATTTTCCATCAATAACAGATGCTGAATTATTTTTAAATTAATTTTTGGAAAGACATTAATGTGATAAATTATACTAATTGGCTTTGAATGGTTAAACAATCCCATATTGATAGACAAAGCCCACCCCATTTTCCATGATATGTTATCCCTTCTGTTTATATTTTTTTCAATGTGTAAAATGTATGAACAGTTAATTTATCATTAAATACGGGAAAACTGATCTGTCATTTCCTTATCTTGCAATGGTTTTGTTGGGTTTCAATAGCAGACCAAGACTAGCCCCAGAGAATTAGTGCAGAAGTGTTAACTTCACTTTAGTTTTGTCAAGGAGTTTGTATAGAACTGAGGCCACATTTTACTTCCATGACTGGTAGAGCTCACCAGTACAGCCTTCTGTGCCTGCAGATGTGACATGATGTAAGACAGTACATTTCATTTCTTTGATAGAGTAGAACTACTCAGGCTGTCTGTTTCTTAATGAATGAATTTTGACTGTGTTTGCTAGGATATTTTTTTCATTTCATGTAATTAATTGAATTCCTTGACATAAAGTTGTGTATAACATTCTCTGCCTATCTTTTTATTGTCTACAATATCACTCATTATATCATACTTCACACAGTTTTGAAACAGAATGTAACTACTATGTATATCAGGCTAGTCTCAGATCATTTTCTCTCTGCCTTGCCTTGCTGCGAATAAAAATATGTCTAATACAAGAGGCTCTTACTCCTTGTATTGGTCATTTGATTCTTGTTTTACTTCCCAGTCAATCTAACTAGTGTTCTTTTGTTGTTGTTGCTTGTTTTCTGGATTTTTTGGGGGGGGGTTATTTTGTTTGTTTTGGTTTTTGTGTTTGTCTATTTTGGTTTTGGGGTTTTTGTTTTTGTTTTTTTTCTAGACAGAGTTTCTCTGTAGCTTTGGAGCCTGTCCTTGTAGACCAGGCTGTCCTCGAGCTCACAGAGCTCTGCCTGCCTCTGCCTCTTGAGTGCTGGCATTAGAGGCGTGTGTCACCCCTGCCCGGTTCACTACAGTGTTCTTAATCTCAACAATCTTCTAAAAAAGGCACATTTTTGTTTCTTTTAGTTTTTTTTCTGTTTTTAAATATTTTCAATTAATTTATTTCTGTTACCTTCTTTATTATTTGTCTTATTCTGACCACTTGGGTTTTTAAACCCCTTGTTTTTATTGTGTACATGTATGGAGCAAAGAGTGATAATTTGATAAATGTGTTCAGCATATAATTATCAAATTATGCGAGGTTACTTTCCCACCTCTTTAAACATTTGCCTACTTAAATTGGTTCCTTTTTCCCCTTGTTTTATACATGGTGTTCTCAGTTCCTCTTTGACACATTTTCTTTTTTAAATTTAATTTTTGGGATTATAATATGATTACATTTCTCCTTTCCCGTCTTGCCTCCAAACCCTCCCATAGACCTTCTTTACTCTCTTTCAAATTCATGGCCTCTTTTTTCATTAATTATTATCATGTACATATATTTATATACATATATATTCCTAAGTCTAACATATTCAGTTTGTATAATATTACTCTTAAATATGTTTTCAGGGTTGACCATTTGGTTTTAAAAATCAATTGGTGTGCTCTTCTGGAGAAGACTGTGTCTTTCTTTCAGCATTCCTGAGTTACCTGCAGCTCGTTCTGAGGTTGAGACCTCATGGGCTTTTTCCAGTACACTTTGGCATGTCTATTGGTGCCATCCTTGTTCAGCTAATGTCTAAGTAGTCATGCTGGTGAGACTTCATGGGTGTGACTTCTGTCATTACTAGGAGACACAATACAGCAGACTCCCTCATCCTCTGGGTCTTACAGTCTTTCCAGTCTCTGTTAGGCAATATTCCCTGAACCTTAGGTGCAGAAGTCTTTTGTAAATGTATTCACTGGGACTAAGCTCTACCTCTCTGCAATTTGATTGACTATGGCTTTCTGTAGTAGTCTCTGGCTGTTGCAAAAAATGCTTCCTTGATGAGAGGTGAAGATATACTTAACTCCAGGCCCCAAAACAGCTGTTTTGACTGTTAGGGGTTATGCGGGTTTAGTGAGTTCTCCCCTAAAAGCCATGATTTCACAGGCATTAGATAGTTAGATAGGTCTCCAGTACTAGGCCTAGCTTCCTTCCTCTCTAGCAGGGTTGAAGTCCAATTAGAGCACTGTTACCCAACACCAAGGTATGTGTGCCACTACTGTGCTCCCAGGGCTATTGCACCACACTAGTCCCTGATGTGATTCAGACATCACAGCGGAGTAGGACTGTTGGTCTCTTTTCCCCATTGGGAAGCTCACATGGCACCTCCTGGTACCATGAAAGCCAGTCCTCAGGGAGGAGGCTTTCAGGTCAGTTCCAGTTCAGGGGCCTCTGGGCCCTTTCTGTTGTGAAGTGCACGGGTCTTCAGCAGTACGGACTTACCATCTGCTTCCAAGGATAGCAGCAACAAGCTGGATGTTTGGGGAGTCTCTTGGACAGCCATGACTAACAACTCAAAAGAAGGTTTCTCATGTCTGGTGTTGGCGTTTTGTAAGGTGGTCTTTGTAAGGTTGACTCTTGGAGGTAGAATTGTCAGCCTAGTTTATTTAGAGTATATATGTATATTTATAGAGAGAATTACATGTATGATAGGTTTTTTTAAATATTTATTTATTTATTATGTATACAGTGTTCTGTCTGTGTGTATGTCTGCAGCCAGAAGAGGGCACCAGACCTCATTACAGATGGTTGTGAGCCACCATGTGGTTGCTGTTGCTGGGATTTGAACTCAGGACCTTTGGAAGAGCAGGCAATGCTCTTAACCACTGAGCCATCTCTCCAGCCCCCATGTATGATAGGTTTTTTAAAAAATAAATAATTAATAGCATGATTCCTTGTAACATTTTCAGACACCTTTATTATTATTTTACCCTCTTCCTTCTGTATGTACTTTCCCTTCCCTTCCCTTCCATAAAGAGCCCCTTTTCCCATTACCCTGATGGGATCATTTTAACCCCACTTTTCCCCTTTACACATTTTATTTTTAATATGATGCTCAGCACTGTGACTTCTCTCCACTTTTCTAGAAACATCTCAGAACATTCTGACACAGCACGGATATGTTTTCTTTCAGTGTAAAGTCTATTCAGACTTTGCTTTTGATTTTTCTAGCACATGGAATTTTACAACTGTTTTATTCCTAGATAGTTGGGTTTTTTTTAGTCTCTTCTCTATATATATTTTTTTATTTAATGCTGTTTTAGTCTGAGAACAGACTCACACTTGTATGATTAGAAAATTTAAGGTGTCCTAAAGGCCTGGTTTATGGCTCAGAATATGGCTTAAAAATTGTTGTGTTTTACTTGAAAAAATACCTTCTGTTGTCATTGGTTGGAATGTTGTACAAATGTTATTTATTTTATTTTATTTTTTAATAGGTTATTAATAATTTGTTTTTTCCTCCTTTTACTTTTTTCATTCAAAAGTTTACACTTTCTCCCCTTATCCCAGTCCCCCTCCCTGCACTCCCACTACCCTTCCTCCCTCCCCCTGCTTCCTTAAGAGAGGGCAGGGTACTCTGCCCTGTGGAAAGTCCAAAGCTCTCCCCCCTCCATCCTGGCCCAAGAAAATGTGCATCCAAATAGACTGGGTTTCCAAAAAGCCTATTCATGCAGAGGAGATAGGTTCCAGTGCCATTATCGATGGGTACTCAGTCTGCCCCCATTGTCAGCCACATTCAGAGAGTCTGATTTGGTGATATGCTCCTTCAGTCTCAGTCCAGCAGGATTTGGTAAGCTACCATTAGATCAGGCACACTGTCTCAGTGGGTGGACCAGCCCCTCGCAGTCCTGACTTCCTTGCTCATCTTCTCCCACCTTCTGCTCTTCAACTGCATCTTGGGAGCTCAGTCCATTGCTCTGATGTGAATGTGGGTCTCTGTCTCTATCTCCATCCATCGGACAAGATTTCTATGGTGATGATCAAGATAGTCATCAATGTGACTATGGGACAAGGCTAGTTCAGGCACTCTGTCCTCTGCTGCCAAAATACCTAGCTGGTGACATCCCTGTGGACACCTGGGATCCCCTCTAGAGCCAAGTATCTTGCCAAACCTAAAATGACTCCCTTAAGGTAGATATCTTATTCCCTTCTCCAATAACCACTCTTCCTCCATCTCTACCCTCCTTCTCTCCCCAGCTTTCTCCAGCCCTTCCCTTCTTTCTTCTCCTTCTTCCTCTCCCTTTCCCCTACCCCCCCCACCTCTACCCTATCCCCTATCCCCCGACCCTGGGCTTTCAACTTTTGCTCTGCAATCTTGTTTGCTTCCAATTTCCAGGAAGATCTATATATGTTTTTCTTTGGGTATGTTATTTATTTTAAATCCTTTGAAAAAGTGTGTGTGTGTGTGTGTGTGTGTGTGTGTGTGTGTGTGTGTGTGTAGGCCAAAGGAGAACTTGTGGGGGTTGGTTCTTTTCTGCTACTATGTATGTCCCAAACTTAGGTCATCAAGCTTGGTGGCAAGTATCTTTGCCCATTTAATGTCTCACCATTGCCTGCAAATGTTATTTAAATCAAGTTACTCATTAGCTTATATGAATTGAGAAAATCAGACCTACAGCCTACACATTTTCATAGTCTTGTAAACCTGTGCAAGTTATAGTTTTCCTCTCTTCTTATGTCATTTAAGACAATTATTTAAATTTCAGCTATTTATTGTGGAATTATTTAAATAACTAAATTAGTTTTACAATTTAGTTAGCTTTTATTTTTAGTTCTCTCAGTTTGTCTTCTTTTGCTTTGAAGGTGTATTAGCACATTTAAAGTTTTTATGTCTGCATAGTACATGAACTTGATGTTGAGGCAATGACTCCTGGTCTCTTGTTTATTTTAGCATGAGACATCGTTTTATTTTTACCTTGTTTGTGGGTTTCAAGTTAGTTTACAGTAGGTAACATACTTGAGTTTTATTTCCCCCCCACATTTAATGGGTAGGAACAGGAGCCGTTCATGACATTTTAGGACTTCTTAGACTTTTCTCTGCAGTTCTTTGGGTGATTATGTCATTGCCTCAAGCTTTCCAATGAGCATGAGATAACCAGTTCTTGGCTGAAAACTCAATGGGGCCTCTGGAAAGCTCCACTTGCCCTTTTCTCTTTGGTTCTCCATAAAACATGACCACCTCAACCTCACAAAACTGTCAGCTCTTGGTCCTCAGTCTCTTGGTGTCCGAAGACTGCAAGGCAGTGCTTTGTTTTCCTTGCAGTGGAACCCGAATTTTTCCTCTGGACCGTAAGCCGCTTTGGGGCTTATCTTGTTTATTCTCCCTGTCTTGCACTACTTGTGCCCTGTGTCTAATGACCCGACCCGCGGGTCCAGTAATTCAGGGTTCCGAAGAGGCTCCTACCTGAAAATCATGGGCGAGAGAAAAGAACGAGACCAAGCAAAATCTCTCTTGTCAAGGTCTCATTTTATTAGGGAACAAAGCCAAATATATAGTCCAGAAGCGGTGGGGCTGGT
>JAQHUG010000277.1:1858458-1888467 GCA_028555095.1 Dicrostonyx torquatus | reverse complement strand
TGCTAAAGAGGGGAATCTCTGTAAACTTCCTGGAGGCAGTGGCTTTTTATCTTGTAAATTTCCTAGAGACAAAATTCCTAGCTGGCTCTGTTAAGCATTCTAAGTTAAAAGGTCTTATATGACCTTCAGTAAAAATTAGGGCAAATGGTCCCTGACATATCTGTAATTATTAGGGGGAATGGTCCCTGACAGTCTAACATGTCGCTTAACTAACACATTTCATGTTGTTTTTCAGTTGTTTCTTCCAGAGGTTTATTTCAGTCCCTGCTACTTTACCTTTATTGGAAGGGACCTTTCAAGGGTCAGTATTTTAGTTTTTCTTATTTTTAATGACATTGGCATTTAAAAACCATATTTATTGGCTGGCAAGATGGCTCAGCTGATTGTAGGAGCCAGCCATGATAAACTTAATAGAAACAGATGACCCAAAGGAAATTCTTTACTTCCAACCATTATCACCTGCCAGAGTAGGACTCAGTCATCAATAAGTTTAATGGAGGCCTGAGTCTCAGTAGTTTCCCCTGAAGCAATACCTGGTTGCAGGAAGAACCACAAATTGAGATTACCTGAGCACCACCCAAGATCAAACCATCCAAAGGAAATGCCTAACATTCCAACCGCTGTAGATAGGATCACCTGCCAGCACACACTCACCAGGACACCCCTAGACAAATGTCAGCCAATGAGGGGTCTTGAACCTCAGAAACCCCTCAGCCCCACCTTTACTATTATAAAAACCCAACTCTGAGCTCTGTTTATTCCAATACGTTGGACATGCGCAGAGACTGAGTTCGCAAACTTGTATAAAATAAAAGTTCTTTGCTTTTACATATGGGACTCTGTCTCCTTGTTGATTTCTGGGAGACTTTGCAGATCTGGGCAAAACACTGGTAAAAGCACTTGCCACCAATGCTTTACAACTTGACTTTATGCCCAGAACCATAAGAACGGAGAGAATAGACATCCTGCAAATTGTCTTCTGGCCAGCACACGAACACTGTGCTGTATGCACTGCCCCCATCCTTGTGCACATGCAAACACACACACACAATAAATAATGCTAAGAAAATACACATTCAGGTTTTTAAATAGAAATTATCTTTTATGATCTTCCAGTTTTTATAACAGTCTGTAGGAGCACTCGGGAAGCAGAAGCAGATGGATCTCCGAATCACAGGACAGTCAGGGCTATACAGAGAAACCCTATTTCCCAATCCCCCCCCCAAAAAAAATCAAAAACAAATAAAGAAACAAGGACAAAACCAGAGGGGGACAATAATTAGGAACTGAGAATTAGCTCCCACAGCACATTCAGAAAGACTGGGAGGGGATCCAGTCATGGTGGAAGGTCAGTGGGGTCATAATGGGTATGCCAGCAGGAAACGCTGTAAGGCATGTCATAAGGGATGGCTAATTTAACATGCAGGGATAAATCTGAGCCAAGAGCTGCAGAATAGAACGAGCAGCTTCATAGTCAGTATTGACTGCCAAAGACGAACACCATATATGTTGATTTGGGGTTTGTTTTGCTAGAGTTTCCCACACGCTAGGACCTAATAGTGCTGATGTCCAGGTAAACTAACGAGAAACTTCCTCCGTGAGACTCGTTAAGGAGAAGGATTAGTTGAGAACAGCCTATTTCGCATTGAGAGGAAACACACAAAGAGGGGAGAGAGCAGCTGAAATGAACTGAGGAGATGAGTGACATAGGCCATGAAAGCCAAACTGAGCACACCTGCACGCTGAGGCTTCCGGCGTAGGGAGGGGATGCGGAAGCCTCAGCCCCAAGGTAGGCTTGGTGGTTTTGGTGAAAGCGGACTGACAATCCTACCCCCAGGACAAGCGCACAGCCTCAAATCCAGCTGCAGGTTTTGGTGAGACAGTAATTTCTCCAAGAACAACCACCTGCTGGAAAGAAGTCCCGTGTGTATCTCAGAGAGTGGTGGCTGCTTATCCGGCTGAGAATGATCCTATTCTTTAAAACTGAACTATTCTGATGGCCCAAGAAAAAGGAAAACTCACAATTCAAAGAGCCCGAATTTAACCAGCCATTGCCCATGGATGTGAGATCGTCTTAGAAGACAGCTGTGGGGATCCGGAAGGCTGCTGGCTGAAAGGGCAGGTTGCAGGAGATCAAAATGAGGAAATAGAGGACACAGTCTTGTCGCTGGAGGTAGCAGCCAATCTCATTAACTGAGAATTACCCTAGAGTTTGATAGCTCTATACCTGATGTCAATAGATGGATCTATTTATAGATACCTATGTGTTAGGAAGCCCTTCCCAGCCCCACTCTTTCTATTCCAGACCCCATCCCTAGAAAAACCCGCCATTGGTGGCTCCTCCCCCTGAGATGCTCACGACCAGGCCTACATCTTATTTAAGACCTGCCCATAGCTCTTCCATGTGCTCTTGTGCTCTCCCTCCTCCCTTCCTGTGAGTTACCCGGAAGTGCTCTGCTTTGCTTTGCTCTGTTTATTAAATCTGGATTTATTAATTTGATTTGATTTGGCTTATTATATCAGCAGAGGAACCCGATAACTGGGGATCGAGTACTTATCACCGTATGGAGTACTGCTGTAGAGCCTGAGTGTGCCCCACGGGCAAGGTGATTAATTCAGAAGATCTGGAAAGTACAGGAAGACAGTCCTTTCCCTATGCACATCAGTGCTGTGGCTGCTCCCCACACTCTGAACACTTTGGGGAGGGAGCCATCAATGAGAAAGTGGTTATGACCTGAGGAAACTCTGGAGCTGAGAGAAACTGCCCACTGCATACACCAAGAAGCTAAATGTGGTCAACACAGAGTTCTGGTACGTGAAGAAGGAAAGCCACAAAAGTGAAGACAGCTGTCATGGACATTAAACACATGTCCAGTACAGCATAAACCACAGGAAAGGCAAGAGTCCACAAGTTCGGATGGCCCCGCGAGTACATACAAATGGCAAAGACCCCAAAAGAAACAAATCCAACGTTTCAGCCTCCTCCTTCACCTTCTTCTTCCTTTTATTTTAAATTACACCTTATTCAGTATTTTCACTTTTTACATTTAATCTTTTTTTGATATTTTATTTTATTTAAGATCCTGGGGATTGAACCCAGGGCCTGAAAGGCAGAACTACTATTCAGCTACACACTCAGCAATTTAAAAATGGCAGTATTAATCTTTGTGAGTTTCCTGCCATGCATTTTGATCAAATTCACACCCGCCCCCAGCTCCTCCCAGCTCCTCCCACCCCCCTATTTACCTACCTTCAAGTTTATTCATTTTGTCTGAACTAGTCAAATCCAATTTGTGTTGCCCAAATTCTCCTGGATGAGGAGCCTGACCTTGATCGTGTTCACCTATCACGGGCCACACTGTGTCCTCCACAGCTCCCCACTATGGGGACAAGGCATCAGATCTCCGATTCCCTGACAGGACTTTGTCTAACCTGAGCTGTGTGGGGCTTGTACCTGCTCTCACAATGCTTTAAGTTCTTACATGCAACTTACCTGTGTGCCCAGAAAACACCATTTTTCTATTTTTCAGTCAACTACTACCTCTGGTTCTCACAGTCCTGTGCCTTTGTTCATGAGGATTCCCAAGCCTTTGGAGGAGCCGTCTGAAGAAATGTCCCATTTAGGGATGAGCAGATAAGCCCTTGTGAGTCTTCAAGAAGAAGCTTCTCTGCTTAACGTTAGGAATAACCCATAGGCTGTATCTTTTAGCAGAATAATAGTGGTCAGTTCATGTCCAGTGTCCTTGTACCAATAAAGGGTATGAGGTCCATTTCCTGGAGTGGGACTTAGAGCCAAGCAGAAAATGGTTGGTTACACTCATGACATTTGTGCCAGTGGGCATGTCATTGAATCTCATAGGGTTTATGGCTGAGTAAGAGGGATGACTGCATTTCTTCTCTGCTAGTATGCACAGCACATTCTGTCTCTATGAAAGCTAGCCATTAGGGGCGAAGCTCCCACGTAGGTAGATGCTGGATTTCTCCATGTCAAGTAGGTGGTATTTTTAGCAATAGTGTCTTACCACCAAGTTCTAGAGGGTAACTAAGAACAATGGCAATAGCCTGTAATGTTTGGAAGGTCTATGGGATCCAACTGGCAATTGTATTACCCCGGCCCCATTATAAATGATATATTGTCCTCACCCAGATCCTTACTTCCTACCTTATCATTCCCCTTTCCCCTCAATACCACCATATACTATCTCCTCTTCCTTGAAAGTTCCCCTTTTCCTCATGGTCCCTTACTATTTTCCTAACCTCTAGGGATATTCCAAATAAAACACACACACACGTCTAAGGATTCAGAGCTGACATCCACACAGACATGTGATGTTTCTCTCTCAGTTAACTCGCTCAGGATGATTTTGTCTAGTTCCATTCGTCTAGCTGTAAATTTAATAATTTCAGTTTCTAAATAGGCAAGTAATATTTCATTGTGTAAATCTACCACATTTTCATTATACATTAGTTCACTGATGGGCATCTGTGTTGTTTCCATTTCTCCAGTATTATAAATAGATAATTAATGAATATTGATGAACAGGTATCATTATAATAATATATATATATATTAAGAAGCCTCTGGATATATACCCGAGTGGTATATTGGGACCATGTGGCATATCTGTTTCTATCCTTTGGAGGAAAGTCCACACTGATTTCCAGTGATTGCATCAGTTTGCAGCCTCACTAGCAGTGAGAGTTTCTGTTTCCCCACATCCATGCCAACATTTGCTTTTTTATCTTAACCATTCAGACTGGATTAAGATGAATCACAGAGTAGTTTTAATTTAAATTGCCTTGATAGCTAAGATGTTCAACATTGTAAAAAGTGTTTTTCAGCCATTTGTTGACATGTGAACATATATATATATATACAATATATATATGTGTATATATATATTGCACGCACACACACACACATATATATATATTGCACACATATATAAATTTATTAAGGGTTGCAATGAGGGACCAGACTCATGGATACAGAACAAGGTATAACCAGTTGCAGAGCCCTTCTGTTTTGTACAAGGAAGCTGGGAACTGACCACACACCACTTCATGCCTCCTAACCTGGTCTTCACCATCCAACAGAGAGTGCAACCTCTCTCTTTTCTATTAAGCAGTCATGTCTACAGACAAAAAGCCACGCCCTAAGGCTGGTACACCAAGGCTATTGGCAGAATGAGTTCCCATGGCAATTTTTATTTTATCTTAGATATTTGTTTACTGCTTTGTCCCAGTTTTTACTGGGTTTTTGTTTTCTTAATGTTTAGATTTGTTTTTGTTTGTCAGTTTTATTTTTATTTTATATTTTTGTATATTTTAGATACTAATCCTCTGTCAGATGTGTAGCTGGATTTTTTTTCTTCCCTTCCTTCCAATCATCTTGTTCTTTGCCATCAAGAGCTGTTTAGCCTCATGTGGTCCTATTTGTAAGTTGTTAGTCTTAACACTTGTCCTATGGGTGTTTTGTTTAGCAAGTCCTTTCCTGTGTTGTCTTAGCTACTTTTCACCTGCTGTACCAAAATAACATGACCTAGGCAACTTATCAAAGAAAGCATTTCATTCAGAGCTCGCAGTTCCAGAGGGCTGCAGCCCATGATCATGGCAGGGAGCATGGCAGCAAGCAAGCGTGAAGCTTGAGAGCTCACATCTCTGCCCGCTTGCCAGAGGCAGGGAAAGTATTAACTGAGGATGCCTTGGACCTTTGAAACCTCAAGGACAGTCCCCTGTGACACATCTCCTCCAATAAGGCCATACTTCCCAATCCTTTTCAAACAGTTCCTCTAGTTCCAAACAGTTAAATTCAGATATATGAGCCTATGGGGGTCATTCTTATTCAAATCACCGCAAGTGTCTTTAAGTTCACGGTTGTGGTTTGAATGAGATGTTCCCTGTAGTATTGATCATTTGAATACTTAATCCTTGGTAGGTTGCACTGCTTTTGTGGATTAGGACATATGGCCTTTCTGGAGGAAAGATGTTAAAAGAGAGTAAGGGGCTTTCAAAGCCATAGGCCAGTTATTTCTTATCTCCTTCTTCAGCCATTTATTCTAGCCCATACGCATTTTATTGTGCCTGTTGCCATCACACTTGATTGCCTTGTAGTCTGCCCATGCTCTCTTCCTTTCCTTTTTTTGTTCTGATCTCTCCAGCCTACTCTTAGACCTCCTCTGCCTGCCCATCTCATCCCCCTCCACAGCTGAAGCCTGCTCTATCTTTTTTGGAATCACTACCTTCTTTGGTCAGACCCAGGGTTCTCTGATTCTGCCTCTGCTGCCCTAAATGGAATTGGACCTTAAGTTCTACTTAGGACAACTCCAGAGTCAATTCCCCTCTTCCATCTGCTAACTTAATACACATTCCATTTTCTGCACTCATCTGGGGCTGCCTGGTGTATAAGACTGAAAACCTTGGCCTTCTTCTGTTCTACAACCTGTCGAATTGGAGCAGCAGCAACAAAAGGACTGAACATCCACCCACCAAAGGCCAAACCAGATATCTATGCCAAGAAGCAGCACAAACATGATAACTCCAGATGCCTAGATCCCAGCACAAGAGCACAACCATGAACAACCAGGCAGTGTGCCTCCTCTGCAAGCCAGGGCCCTACTGCAATATGCCCTGGGAAAATCAATTTAGCCAAATCACAAAACAAGGACTTCAAAATGCCAATTGTTAATATGTACAAGGATCTTAAAGAAGAGATGAATAAATGCCTCAGTGAAGACCAAGAAAACAAAAAACTGTTGAATGGAATAATGAAAACTATTCAAGATACAACAGTAGAAGTTAACAAAAATCTCTAAAGAAAATCCAAATTGAAATAAAACTTGTAAAGAAAAAACTCAGGAAGTCAAACAGAAATAAACCTCACCAGCAGATTGAACAAAATAGAAGAGAGAAATTCAGGTCTTGAAGAAAAAGTAGAAGAAATAAATAATTCAGTCAAAGAAAACGTTAAAATAAAAAATCCAGATACAATGAGTCCAGTAAAATTGGACATAGATCAAATCTGTGAATAAGGTAGAGAAGCAGGAGAAGAAATTCAAATCGAAGACACAGAGAATATTTTTTGTTAAAAGCACTGAAGAAACTTTTCCTAATCTAAAGAGATGCCTACAATGTGCAAGAGGAATACAGCACACCAAATAAAGAGGAAAATTAAAGAAATTCTGTATGACACAGAGTGGTTAAATATACAAGTAAACAAATCAAATGAACAGAAAGGGGATGTTAGAAACTTCAAGGAGAAAGTCCAAGTCACATCTGAAGTCAGGCCCATTAGAGTGACATCAGACTACAGTGGAGACATTGAGTGCCAAAAGGGCCTGTAGAGATGATCCACAAACTCAGATATCACAGTGCCAGGCCAGACAACTGTGCGTAGCCAAATGCTTGTAACAATCCACAAAGAAAGACAAAAGAGTCATGATAAGAACAAATTTAAACAATTCCGGTCTTCAGAAGATACTAGAAGGAAAACTTCAGTATGAAGAGAATAACTATCCCCAAGACGACAGAAGAAATAAACAGTTCCAGAACAATTAATCAAAAGAGGAAAGAGTGACTTAACAACAAAATATCAGAAATTAATAAACACTGTTCAATGACAACTCCTCAATAAAAAGATATTGACTACGGACTAACATTGGATTTGAAAACAGGATCCATCTTTCTGCCTCATCCAAGAAATACATCCGGACCCATGAGTACATATTCATATTCAAACTTATAGACAAGCACATAATTTAAAAGTAGTAAAAATAAATCTTAAAAAGAAAAATTACCCTGGAATTATATGAGATAACTTCCTCATTCTTTGGAAATTTCCACTTATGTATTACACATGGCTCAGGAAAGAAATGGCATACATTTATGTGAAGTATACAAAAAATAAAAATGGATTTAACATTAAAAATTGGTAAACTGGGACAAATGGGAACTTTTCACTTTTTAAAAAAATTGGAGTAAGTGAAATACATTAAAATTAAATAAATTTAAAGCAGAAACTTAAAAGTTAAATAAAAATAATGAGGAAGGATAAAAACATTCAAGGCAGGGAATCAATTAACAAAATTATAAACACACACACAAAACAAGCAAACAAAAACCAACCAACCAAACAAAAAATAACACTTGGTAGCTTAAAGGGAGATTGGAGGTAAAATGTACCAGCCAGGCACTCGTTTAGCGTGTACAAGGCACACAATACAGACCTTATTATAATTCAAATTCTTGAAAATTAAAATGTAGTGATGGGCTGGTAAAGAATGGTGCCATTCTATAGCTATCTCTCTATATTATGAATTTTTATTGCTCTGCTGATCAGTTCTGTCAGTCTCCATCAACCCACCATGAGGTGACTAGGAATGCTTATTAAATGCTATGGGTTACCCCCAAATAATTTTCATTTTTCTGTACTTTTTATAATGCTTGGCATTTTATATATACACATACATATGTGTATAATTTTATTAAAATGCATATACTTTTATTTTAAAATACAGTATGTGCTCTAGCATATATGACAACATGCATTTGCATTCTGATTCTCTAAATATAATAATATTAACTTTAGTTTGATGAAGTATTAGCATGCTGAAGTCTTTTCCAGTTCCATAAACAAACTAAAAACCAACAGAAAGTATCTGCACTACACTTCAAGAGTAATGAGTTCAGTCGTGTTAAGGTTATAATTTTGTTAGTCTGTTAATTTTCTCTCTCTCAATGCAACTATAAATTAATTCTTTGTCAGTCTTAACAATTAGTGTTCTTATCTTTTTATGAAATAAAGATGACATTACATCAGAATCTTTTCATTTTTCTTCCTTCAAAAAAATTCACAGTAATAGCCTAGTCGTGACAAGCATTTGAAAATATCTACTTAGAAAAACAAAATTCAGGATTTTGCAGCTATTCCTACCAAGTATATTGTTGGGCACATGGCTAAGTTGAAAGTACTCCCTCACACTAGTTCTCAAACTTCTTTTATTTCAATTCCTTGTGCACATCCACATGGTTCTTCTCATCATTTTTTCCCAATCTTGACGGATTTGAGAGTCTCATGAGGTCAGTTATCTTCAGATTGTGTGTCCACTTGAGTTGGGTTTGTTTAGTGTTTGCTTATGCTTAGGTTTTTTTTTTTTTAACAATCTCATGTAGTGTGTCTTTCTTGGTGGACTGACTTCACAGGTAGATGTTTGTTCAGTGACCATCTTTCATCAAACAGTTGGTGTAAGGCCACTACCACTCTCTCTAATTGGTTAGGAGGTGTATTGACTTGAGGTATTCTAGGCTTAATTAATATTCTGTGAGTCATCAAAATTTTGACAACCAGTTTTATCATCCAGTTTTTTCTTCTTTTTTCAGTATTTATCTGTTGACTTTTACTTCAAAGATATTTAGTCACTGTTTGATTACTCACTTTTCCTTACAGCGTGCACTTCCTGTAGATTGAATTATGCTCACCCACAAACACTGCCCCCCTCAGAAAAGGCACGCTGAAGTTCAGCCCAGTTCTGAGCTATCTTCTGGCTTTTCCTTTCCATCATTTCTTTCTACTCTTGGTCTCTTTTGCTCTCCTTGGGTGAAACTGCATGCCGCTCTGCATGTATTCCTTGGAGCCTGACTGTTGAAGTAGGCAGCCCCCTTAGTGCTTGTAATATCTACTACCTGAACATCAGAGATTGGCTGTCTCTGGAGTCTATTACACCTTGCCAGGAGTACATAATTACATGCTTTACTGTAGAGACCCTTGCCCATGGCTACTAGGTTGGTTGTTGCTCAGATTTAGGAGAGGTCCTGGGTGTTAAAACAATTTTTACCAAGAAGTGTTCTTCCTGGAGAGTTAGTTCTCAGGGTGGTGTATCTGCTTAAATCTCCTTCGTTTCCAGAATGCTATTCTCCTGAAGATTCTTCCATCATTAACTTTTCTTCTTTGAAATTATTATATAATTACATCATTTTCCCCTTTCCTCCCTCCAATCCCTTCTATATACCTATCCTTACTCTCTTTCAAATTCATAGCCTCTTTTTTCATTTATTCCTGTGTGTGTATGTGTGTGTGTGTGTGTGTGTGTGTGTATTCCTAGGTATAACCTGCTTAATCTGTATAATGTTACTTGTATGTATGCTTTCAGGGCTGATATTGAATAACCAAAGATTGGTGTGCTCTTTTCTTGGGAAGACTGTTTCTCATGCCCTCGCATTCTTTAGTTTTCTGTAGTTACTTGTGTATGTTTGAGGCCTTGGGGGATTTCCCCATCCATCTTGGCATGTCTGCTGTTGTTATCCTTGTTCAACTCCTGACTGGGAATCATGTTGGTGAGACTCGATGGTTATAGCTTCTGACATTATGTGACACAATTTCAATGCAAACTCCCTGATCCTCTGGCTCTTCCAAGCATTCTACCCCTCTGCCACAATGTTTCCTGAGCCTTAAGTTCAGCAGTGTTTTGTAGAAGTATCCTCTACTGGGACTGATCTTCACAACTATGTGTTTTGTTCGGCTGTGGCTTCTCTGTTGCAAAGAGAAGTTTCCTTTATGAGGGATGAAGACTACACTTACCTGTGGGTAAAAGGACAAGTGTACATAGACTGTTGTCCAAAATTAGCTAGTTTAGTTGATTGGTAGCTGTAGATTCTCCTCCAATAATCACTCCCTAGCTCTAAGTACTTAGGTTTTCAGTACCAGGCATGGTCTCCCTCTTGTCATGAGCAAGTCTTAAGTTCAATTAGAAACCTGTTATTTACTACCAAGGTGCCACTGTGGCACCCTTAGGGTTATGGTACCATGTAGGTCATTGATTTAGTTCCTAGACATCGCAGCTGGGCAGGACTGTTGGTTGCCTCCCTCCTTTGAAAGCTTTCATGGTAACTTCTGGTACTATGAAGCTAGTCCTCAAGGAAGGCAGCTTTCATGTCCATTCCAGCTCAGGGGTCTCTGGGCCCCGTGTCTGAAACATCCAACATCTTCAGTGATAGGGACTCATCTTCTACCTCTGAGGGGTAACCAAGGGTAACAATAGGCTGTATGGTTTCAGAGTCTCTCTTTCTCTCTTTTTGGTTTTTCGAGACAGGGTTTCTCTGTGGCCTTTGGAGCCTGTCCTGGAACTAGCTCTTGTAGACCAGGCTGGCCTCGAACTCACAGAGATCTGCCTGCCTTTGCCTCCCTAGTGCTGGGATTAAAGGTGTGCGCCACCATGGCCCGGCTTCTTTCAGAGTCTCTTGAACAGTGCTTGAAAACAACTCAAAAGAGGGCATCGCATGTCTGGTTTGTGCTAGATCTTCTTTGGCTGATGGAGGGAACACGATCAGTCCAGATGAGAAAGCGTCATTCATTACAGCTACATACGTGTAATTATATATTGAATTACATGTGGTATACATTTTTGGTGGATAGCTAATAGTATGATTCTTTGTGACTTTTTCAGACATCCTGATTGTCATTTTATCCAAATCTCCCTTTCTATTTTTTTTTTTAATGTAGGCATACATTTCCTTCACAGGACTTCTTAATGTATCCCAACAGTTTTGTTGTGTTGTATTTTCAATCCATTTAGTTCCAGGACATTTTTCTTTCTTTCTTGATTTCTTCTTTGAACAGTCTTCATTCAGTAATAAACAAGTTGTTTAATCTCCAGTAGTTTGTGTATTTACTAAAGATTTATTTGCTGTCAATTTTAGGTAGTGTTTTATTGTGGTCAGATAAGCTACAATGAGTGATTTTAATTTTTTGAATTTGTAAACATTTGTTTTGTGTACCAGGATGTGATCTATTTTTGAAAAGTTTCCTATTCAGCTGAATATAATGTGTATTCTTTGGTGTTTGGATGGAATATTCTGTAGATATCTGTTAAGTCTATTTGATGTATAATGTCAATTCATTCTGATGTGTCTCTTTATTTTTATTCTGATGAATTGCCTATTGTAAAAAGTAGATTACTAAAATAACCTTCTATTAATGGATTGCTGTTAATCTGTATTTTTAAATCCAGTAGTAGATATTTTAATAAAATTGGTCACCCTTAATTTGTATGGTTAAATGTAATGTCTTTCTGGGTATCTATTACCTTGGTTAGAATGAAGTGTCCCTCTTTACATCTTCCAAGTAATTTTAGTTTGAAGTCTCTTTTGCCAGATATTAGGATAGTGATGTCTATCTGCATCCTGGTCCCATTTGATTGAAATCCTTCTGTCCATCCTTTTACTCAAAGACAGTGTCTATATTTAAAACAAAGATGTGGGTTTTTGTAGATAACAGAGAGAAGGATTTTGTTTTTTTGATCCATTCTGTCAGCCTTTCAGTGATCTATTCACACAGGTCTATTGATTGTAAAGTTGAGTGTGTTATTGTGGTCATTGTGTTGCTGACTTTTGGTGTTGGTTCTCAGTGGTTTAATAATTATGGGTTTTTTTTTTGTAATTATGACTTTGTATCTCTTGCCATGGTCTCTCTGATATGCTCATTCTCTTCTTTCCTAAGTAAGGCTTCATGTATTTTCTTTAGGTTTGGTTTGTTGGAAATATTGTTTTAGACTACTTCTGCTGTAGAAAGTTTTCTTTCTACTTGAATTATGGCAGATAGTTTTGCTGAGTATCTTAGTCCAGGTTGCCTATCATAGTCTTTAAGACTTGGAATGCATTGTTCCAGGCTTTTTTGGTTATCAAAATTTCCATTGAGTAATCAACTATTACTCTGATGGGTTTTCCCTTATATGTGACCTTTGTTTTTGCTCTTATAGTTTTCAATACACTTTCTTTTTTATGCATACTTAGTATTTTAACTATTATCTGACATGGACCTTTTCTTTTATGGTCTTGTGTATTTGGGGATCTGTGTGCTTCTTGTATTTATATGTACGTGCCCTTCCTAGGTTTGGCAAAGTTTTCTTCTATGGTATTGCTGAAGATCCAATTTATGCCATTGACCTTAAGATTCTTCTCCCTCAACTGCCTTTAATTCAAAGGTTTGTTTTTCATTGTGTCCCATATTTCTTCTGTGTTCCTTTCTTGTGGTTTTCAGAATTTTTTTATAGCCCTCACCTATTGGGTCCGAATTCTCTACTTTATTAGAGTCCTGATGTCTGTCTTCTGTTTGATTCATTCTGCTTGAAGTGTTTTCCTTTGAGTTTTTGAGTTGAGTTATTGGGTTTTTCAATTCCATCTTCATCTCAGCTTGAGTCCTCTTCAGTATTTCTATCTCTTTATTGAATTCCTTTCTCAAGTCCTGAGTTGTCGTCATCATCTCCATCATGTATGTTTGTGATTTTCGGTTGTCACTCACATATTCATTCTCCTTAAGCTCTTTTCCTTTAACTTCATTGAGCTGTTTCTTTGTGTTTTCTTTAAGTTCTTTGAATTCTTTGATGAAGTTAATGATTGTTATTTTAATTCTGTGCCTTAGGTTTCATCTTGCTAATTCCCATTGGCAAACATTTCTACAGGATTGGTAGGTTTTCAAGAGGAGATACTGTTTTGATCTTCCATATTGTTGGTATTCTTTTTATTTCATTTATTTATTTGTTTTGTTTTTTTCAAGACAGGGTTTCTTAAAAAACCTGTAGTTTTGAAGTTTTGTAGTTTTGAAGCTTGTCTTGTTACTAGCTCTTGTAGACCAGGCCAGCCTTAAACTCAAGGAGATCCACATGCTTCTACATCCCAAGTGCTGGGATTAAAGGCATGCACCACTGCTGCTCTGCATTGTTGGTATTCTTGTGATGAGATCTGGGCATGTGAAATTTTTTTGTTAGTTCTAAGTATGATACAGGCAGAGGAGATTAGAGCAGAATAGATGATGCACCTGTAGGTTTATCTTTAGAGGCTGGAAATTGCGTGGGTGAAATGAAGCCAGATGGACAGAGAGGACAGGGTTAGTGTACAGAATGTGTTTCCTGGTCCAAGCCTAGAGTCAAGGAGTAGGTATGACTGGGTAAAAAGGTTGAATATGGCGTGGGAAGGTCCTATAGGTTGGGGGTTAGTGGAAATGGTATTGGTCAAAACCTAAAGATTATTTGTGGTACAGGCAAAAGGAGTCACACTAGATCAGAGTCCTTGATGTGGGACCTAGGCTAGATCTGGTAGATTTGGGGAAAGGCATGAAGAGGGAGGTTAGGGAGACTCTGTACACTGGAGAGGGAGATGGGCAATATGGCTGGTAGAGAGGCTGGGTGTAGAAAAGAAGGTACAGATGCATGGTGGTAGGTAGGGTACACACCCAGCTGGGGCATACTGGGTCCTAGGCCTCCTTCCAGTTGTTCTGAGGACTTCCCATCTGCTTCTGCAAAGATTGCAAATACTTTCCCCAGTGTGTATGTTGACCCTTTGTTGGTTATTTCTGTAACTGTGCACAAGTGTTCAATTCAAAGCAATCTCAGTATTTTCTTTTGACCTTATATAGGAAACTTTTGTTTCCTATAAGGTCAGATTTAAAATATTTTTAAAAAATAAATTTGGGGGTATTATACCCAAAACAAAGCAAAACAAAAAATCATTACCCATACTAATGTCATCAAACTATCCTCTTACATTTTCTTGCCTAATATGTAATCTGTGATCTCTTTGGGGTTGATTTTATAATATAACATGCGATCAGGAATCAACCTCATGCTTCTGTGTGTAGACATCTAGTTTTCCTATCAACGTTGTTTTCCCCCTTTCATCCTCTTTAAACCTTGTCAAAACTCAATTGAGTGCCAGAATGTAGGTGGGGTTCAATGCTGTGTACTCTGTTCAACTTCCTGGTGTGCTCTAACAGACGCTCTTCATGCTGTTTCGGAGGAAGGACTCTTCCGGCAGAGCAAGAAGATAAATGTGATCTGGTGGGAATTTCTCTGGCTTTGGAATAAAAACGTTACCTGAAATGCAATAGTAAAAAGTCATGCAGTACTGTTCAGGCTGTGACTCAGAGCGTCGGGTGAACCTGACTGCCCACGTTTCTGTAGGCTGTGTTTATCTTACCTTGATCTGCATGTTCTGAGCAGCTGCATAGCTGCTGATGGCCAAGTGGAAGAATAATAGCTCCTGTAAATTGACTTTGACTACGTCCGGAGAGTAATAGCAAAATGTTTAAACTATTTTCTTTTTAAATATTTATTTTTTAATTGTATGTTTACGTGTGTGCACCATATGTGTGCAGGAACTCTTGAAGGTCTGAAGAAATATCTGATCCATGAAACTGGAGTTAGAGATGGGTGTGGGCTGTCATCTTGGTGCTGGGAACCAAACCAAGATACTATGCAAGCAGTAAGTGCTCTTAACCACCAAGCAATCTCTCGGGCCCCCAGACTACTTTCTATCGAAGTCAAATTAAGAAGAATAAAAAAGCTACCACTTGGTGATGGAAAACATTTTTCATCCTCTACTTCATTTAATTAATTTTCAAAGTGTTGGAGAATTTGTATGCTTTGGTGGTAAGTCCCGAAGCTAAATGGACACATATTTTTAAAACCACATAAATAAATCAAATCTAGCCAGTGGTATCCCACGAACCTCCAACAGTTACTATAATTCGGAAAATCCCCAAAGAAAATTTACTTTTTGAATTATGCATAAAAAGAATTTACCAAATAAATGAAGATGAACTGTTTAAAGCAATCAAGGAAACTCCTTCACGTGATTTACAGACATTTGATTAGTGCAAACAAAAGCAACATTAGTCATAACATTTTTAGATTAATTAATTGATTGATTGATTGATTTTTAATGTAAAGACAAGCAAATTGCAGTTTCTGTACTTGGGACTCGCGAAGTAAGGAAAGAACAACAGACAGAGCCCCCAAATGTGGTGTGGAAGAGAAGTCATGAGAACTCAGAAGAGATCCCTGCTGATCTTAATGGTCAAAACCAACATTGGTGAAATTCCTGGTCAGTGGCCAGTTATGAAAAGCCTAACTCAAGAGGAATGGGTCCCAAGGCCTTTGGGAAGAGCTGTCCTGTTGACGTTGGCAGTGTGGCGTTAAGCCCTTAGTGGAGCAAGGAATCCCTCCCAGCTTTGAAATGTGACAGAAAGAGGACAGAGCGGCGGAGACTTGGGAACAGTTTTTCATCCATGTTCTCCAAGATGCAATGTAAAACTCTTTAATTTTTTGTCATGGATGAAACTAGACTGTAGAGTGCTGGTATACTATCACTTGAGCAGCGTGGGGAATTTGAGAGCAAGCATGCCTATATGGACAAATGAGTATCGGTTTCCTGCTCTGAGCCCCCTATTCCACACACCAAGGAAAACCACATAAGGTTAGCATCTAGGGAACTGCTGGGGGTAGAAGAAGGGCATCTGACTTAATGACAAACGGGGCGTCAATACTGGATGACAGGATGGCTCATGAACAGGTGGAAAGCAAACAATGGGTTCACTGTGTCATGCCAGAGATGGGGACACTTGGTAGCTCAAGAGACAGCACCGTGCACAGCTCTCTGCTCCACATGGAATCTGGCTGTCTCTCCTGAGGTTTGGTTTGGGTTTTTATTTGGAGATAGAGTCACTGCTTATTCCAGGATGGCTTCAAACTTGAAATTTTCCTGCCCATCTCTTAGTGTTGGAATTACAAGTGACCGCCACCATGCCTGCATTCTCTTGAACTTAGGGAATAAAAAGATAAAATGGAGGCCAGGCCAGTAGGTGTATCCATAGGCAGTCAAGAAAGTACCTGAGCTGCAAAGAAGCCTTGTGAATGAACAGTTGATGGCGTCGCTGTGCAGCTTCAGGATCCTGTTCCTTCAGCTATTGCCTCGTCCTAGCCCAGAGCTCCTCAACTGTGGGTCATGAACCTTTTGGAGGCTGCATATCAGATAGCCTGCATCACATATTTACATTATGATTCATAATGGTAGCAAAATTACAGTTATGAAGTAGCAATGAAATAATTTTATGGTTATTATGGGGAACTGTGTTAAAGGGTCAAAGCATTAGGACGATTGAGAACCTAGTTGAAAAACAACCAACATGAGCTTACTGAGTGTTCTGTATCAGATACTGCTCAGTGTTAAAATAATTCTGGCTTCTACATAATGATGCTACTCCAGATGCTATATAACCTTATTTATTTCTCCATGTTACACGAAGGAACAAAAATCAAGAATATAATTGTTTGGCAGATTGGTCACACAGCTAAACAAGTTGCCCTGCCCAGCCACAAACATTATTTCAATGCCTTTTCACCACCTACATTTTTTTTTAATTATTAATGATTAGAACAGGAAGTGAGTCAACAGGAAAAGAAAATGAACACGGAAGAGCACCTGACATGGCAATGCACTTAATGACAGAAGTAGTATACAAAATCATTTGATGGGCTGGAATAAGCACAGTCAGAGAACATTTAGCAGAGAGACGTGAAACCATGTGCTTAGCTCCAAGCAGTTGGAGCAAGTATTGGGCCCGGCAACTGGGAGAGCAGAAGATGATTCAACAGTGAGACTCAGTGGTCTGCAACAGAGGGAACCAATGCCTGTGTATACATGTCTGCTCTTGAAGGAGGGGATAGACTGTGCTGGCTGGGTGTTTCTAGAACCTGTGATGAGATCCGGCAGTCTTGTTTTTTCCCCCTGACTCTACCATCTAAGAACTATTGCTTCGGGGATTTCTGGTCCCCACAAACTGCTTCCCAAGGGCTTTTGCATGGGAAGTTGTTCTGAGGAAAATGAGCTGTCTCAGAGGAAATAGTTCCTGAATAAGTCACTTTAGAGGGAGTTATTCGGATGGGACTCAAACACTGTATGATGTAGATGTATTGCGGTAAGTAATCTAAACCCTAGGGCCTGTCATGTTAAGAGCAAGCAGCAAACTTTTGTCCATCCCTAACAGCCAGGTGAACACCACCCCAGGAAGACATTTTTCTACTTGTTTGGCTTTGAAAATTAAAAAGAAAGAAAGAAAGAAACTAAGAAAGAAAGAAAAGAAAAAGAAAAAAGGAAAAACTTCTGGCTTGCCAAGTTCCAGAGTTGGGTAGGGTCTCCAGTGGCTACGAAATTATATCTACGAATTGAAGACAGGGTAGAGAATTGATGTTTCACTGAGCAATGACAAAAGAAAAGAACTCTTTTCTAATGAAGGGAAAGTGTCATTTTAAAGCCAGCCTGATTCTCCTACAGCATATCAGGGTATCCTGGAAGCTCATTTCCTGGTGGCTTTTAGGTATTATTTTATTACTATTATTAAATTAGAGCGAAAGCACAAAGTCAGAACAGGCATGCGGGAAAATGAGCTGTCCTAAATTATGTGACACAATTAGCCTGGTGGACTTCATGGCTGGCGGTGCCTTCCCTGCGTGCTCAAGAGCTGGGCTGAAGACCTGCTCATTTGTTGAAACATACGCATCTCTGTTGCCTTCACCACACAGCTGTGGGGGGAAAACGTTTCTCGCCCTACGGTTGTAACCCCCTTCTCTAAATTACTGTTTACTGATGTGGGAGAATAGGACTCCAGGCATAGCCCAATAATTACTTTTGGCACTGCTCAATAATTAATGAAGTGTTAAAGAGTCTCTGCTAAAGTTTGCGCATCTGCTGTGGAGGGTGCGAGAGCACAAGAGACTGGGCCCCGTCGCCAAGTCCGGCACACATATGCCCTTCCATGTCCTGCCAGGAGAGGGCCCAGCAGGGACCCAGCGCGAGCGGAGGAGTTGGTGAAGACAAGAAGGGGACCTATTCTCCCAAACTGTTCGCAAGTTTTGGAGAAGCCCAATGTGGTAGGTTGCTGTCTCCCAGGATTTTTTCCTCCTCTGTGTCTTCTAGGTAATTCTTTTAAATTTGTGATAAGAAATTTAAATTTATTTGGAGAAACTACATTTCTTACCGCTCTCCTGCGGAGGTGCAGTATTTGTTAATCAGTAGTTTCAAATAATTTCGTGATGGTCACAGAAGGGCACATAACGATTGTCACTAGTGTGTCGCTAGTGTGCCACTAGCGTGCCGAGAGTGAGTTTCCTGAAGACATCGTGTCTGGTCAATAAAATATCAAGATTGTTTTTGAGATACAGAATTAACAAAAGAAGGAATAAATATTATTTTCCCCCTCCAAAGAGGTCTGGAAGAAGCCCAGGGATTAACTCTTTGTAACTCGGGCCTGATTTCACAGTGTGTCACCTCTCACACTTGCCCTCATCAATCATTGACAAGGGATAGGCCTCAGACAGGCCCTGGGGCTTTCCCAGGAACCCCCGCTGTTTGGCTGGAAGTCGCTTCAGGCAAGGGTTTCTGAAGTTGGTCTCTCCAGCAAAGGGTGTCTGCTGCTCCCGAACAGAGAAAAACCACTGAGAGTTTCGGTTGGTCGCGCCCATTCCTCGCTTCTTCTACCTACCCTCTCCCTAGTGCACTGTCTAGTGGCTAGTGAATTTACACTTCTTAGTGGCCAGCTTTTCTGTGACAGAGAGCAAGGAGGAAAGCTTGAGGAATCAAGGCCAGACTGCCCTATTTTTCCCTCCTTTTTAATATGAAAGTGGTTACAGGCACTTAAAAAAAAACCCTCTCAGCAGGAATTGCAAAGTTTCCTTAGTCATCACCTAGCAACAAAACCCAGCAGAACATTTGCAAAGCAGCTTCTACAGCAGGGCCCTCACTGAGTGGCAGGCCGGACCTGTGGAAGGCTGAATTTGCCATGGAGGGGAATTGAATGCTTTCTTCTTTATTCAAGTAGAGTGCTGAGATGTGCAGTGTGGATCTTGCTGGAGGCAAATTAATGTATATTAAAGAATAAACTATAAGGCCCATTGTGAGGGGGAGGTCAGAAGGATTCCACAGAATTTGATGATGGGCTGCTTCTCATTGAAACTATTTAAATTGAACTTTTAAAGTGGTCACTTTACATAAAGCAGTCGGAGAGTGATGCCCCTGTGCTTATCTTTCTACATTAGATACAATGTCCTGGATCTTTGGACCCTAAAGGAAACCTATGCCTGTCAAGAAATAAATTGGGAATTTGAAGATTAATCCCTCAAAAATAATATTGATAAGAATTCCCTTCAGAAAGAGAGCAAGTCTGCTTTGTCTGGCTCTGGTCCCTCCTCTGTCAGCGGTCAGGAATAATGCCTGTCACCATGAAAAAAATAAGCCACGCTGCACCTTAGATACAATGGCCATCTGCGAGTCCCTGCTAGGGTCTTTTTCCTTAGACGCTGATAAGATCCTTCAATGGAATTCTTTTGCTGTGCCACGCACTTGAACAACAGATGAGATCCAAACACATCTTATTTCTTCTTTGTTTCTGTGCTAGACAGCCAGGCATGAAGATAGCTACATTCAGTCAATTGCCCAATGCAAGAATATTAATTTGTAGAGTTCAGATGGGACCTCTTGAGGCCTCAGGCCTGTGTCAACAAGAAGAGTTTCTTTATCTTGGAGCTACAGGAAGACAGCAGATGCATTTGTTGGCTATGATGCATTTCATTCTCCAATAAGATATGGGATGTTCAACCTATGTCAAGCCAGACCTCAGCGCCTATCTGCCAAGGGCCTAGAGCATCTTGGTTAAAGCAGAGAGGATTGAGTTTTTCCCCATGTGTGCCATAGGCTTGTTGTTGATTTGGAAGTCAAGTTTTGTTCTTAGTCCGTATTGCTAACGACAAAATTATTGCTCTGAACATCTGCCCACCTCTGCTTAACGTAGCTTTAAAAAATTATCATCATATTTTTGTGGTTCAAAATGCTGTTTCATTATGACACTGTCATACAAATATCCTCTGACCATGTTTGTAGCCCCATTACTCTTTGGGCTGCCTTCCCTGCCCTCTGTTCTCTCTCTTCCCTACTTTCATATCATTTCAGGTAGCTTTTAGAGCTTGAGCACACCTCTGCTAGCTGCATAAAGGGCTTTGTTTCCTCTGGGAGAGAGGCAATGAATGCTTTACTTGTTAGTGGTACTGACAGGATGGCTCTGTCGTCTTCCATCTCACTTTAGTCTGAACTCTGACAATTCTTCTTCTGCCTTACTCAGCATTTTTCTCAGCATTGGGAACAATGCTCTAACCTCTGCTGCTCCGATTGTGGGAGATGGACTGTCAGGCCCCCACATCAGCAACCTCGCAAATGTCACTCAAGGAGTTTTCCACATAGTAGAGGGGTTTGTTTTTTTCTTTTTAAGATTTAATCTTATTTTTAATTGTATGTATATTTGTATGTATGGCTTATTAGCATGTGACTGCAGATGCCATCAGAGGCCTGGTATTAGATTCCCCTGGTGCTGGAGTGGCAGGTGGTGAGCCACCTGATCTAGGGGCTGTGAACCGAACTTGGGTGTTCTGGAGACCTGTGAATTCCTAACCTCTGTGCCAGCTCCACACAGTGAAGTTTGCGGAGCACGGGTGATTTGCTTCCTGTTGAGAGCACTAACAAACAATGATCTTCCTATTGACTTTGCCTACAGAAAGCCACTCTCCACAGCACTGTGGCAACTTGGCAGCTGAGTGGAAGAGTCGTGGAGACCAAAACCTTATGTTCACAGATAGAATGACCCCATATTACCCCGTGACCTGGTGGACTTGTGTTCCATGTATCTGGTGGAAATTCCATCTTCTATTGCTTCTTATATTGGCTTATCGTACTTTCAACATTTACACTGATCCCTTCCCATCTGGACCTCAGAACTCTTACCAGTACAGGAGCTGGTGATGGATAGGTTGGATTGGTAACATTCACCAGTAGATACAGTGTGATTAAGAGTCATAGCATTGATCTTCTTGGCAAGTATATGACAGAAAACATCCAGGGAAAGTGACTTGATTACACCATAGCATGTAGAGTTTGGTTCAGTTAACCCTGTTCAGAGTGTAACTACCAAACCAATGTGTCCTAATGCCTATTACACACCCTTTTGGAGAAATCTTCTGATTTCAGGAGTATAAATGTTAAACATGCACCCAAAACAATCTCAAAGAAATTGGAAGGACCCCGGAAAGTGGAGGAGATATAGTTTTACCATGAACCTGTGAATGTCTCTGTTGGGAGGAGAGACACCAAAGTTGCCTTGGGAGGAGGAGGGCATGAGTCTTCTGCATGTGGAAACAACTGGTGATGGACATTGGGCAATGGGTGAAGATTAGCCAGTATGAAGTCAGTGGCATTGTGGGATGTATAGCACATCAAGGTCCATTGTCAACATGGAGGTGCTGACATCTAAGAGAGACAATTTATATGGATACAGAGTTTGACAAAGTTTGAAGGTGAATACCACTAGAGTCCTCACACTGCCCCCACTCCCAAGAAGGTGAGAGAAAGCAGGGTGATGGAAAGTTGTTCGTGTTGACTCTTAGAAACCCACTTCATGAGAGGAGACTGAACAGGCAATTTCGTGTAATCTCATAGTAAAAAACAACATGTAAGACGTCTTCTTCTTTTTATTGTGCTATGCATTTTTCCAGACCCTTCCCTTCCTCCACTTTCCCCTTCTACCCTCTCCTCTCCCCTTCTACCCTCTCCTATGACCCCCCATCCTCCCAATTTACTCAGGAGATCTTGTCTTTTTCTCCTTTCTATGTAGATCCATGTAAGTCTCTTAGGGTCGGTCCTCTTTGTTGTCTAGGGTCTCTGGGGTTGTAGACTGTAGGCTGGTTTTTTTTTGCTTTCTGTCTAAAAGCCCCTTGTGAGTGGGTACATGTGATGTTTGTCTTTCTGGGTTAATAAGGTGTCTTCTAAAGGCACATTTGAATTGTTGCATTCGTTCCTTTAGAAAACAGTCAATGGCCAAGGGGACTCTTATCCTTGTTTAATAGAAGAACAAGTCTGTGTAAGGGAGGAGTTGGACCTGTGGGAGTCGTAAGTACAGTAGAAAGGAGTCAGTACTGTGTGGGTTTTAGAAGCATGAAATTTCACATATAGCTGAAGGCAAATCCGCTGCTTAATTAGGAATTCTTACCCAGGTAAAGGGAAGACAGCTGCTTTTCTAGGCGTTTTATGCCTCACTGGTCCCCGGTGACCAGATGGCATCGTTGTTGCTGATGGATGAAGCAGAGGAGTAGGAACCTCCACCCAACCCACCTCTGTGAAACCACAAACCGAGGCAGGGGTCTCTGAAGGCGTGGTGAGCCTTCTCGAGTGTCAGCAGATGAGGCTGACAGGCAGGACTGGAACTAAGCAGTGTCTTTGTCTGCTCTCCTGTCATGGGCTCCTTGGAGGAAGCACTGAAGTAGGGCAGGAATTGACGAGCATTACACTTCAGCCATCTTTTGCGAAGCAAAACTTTCAGAGAATCTTTCAGTAACCGAATATAATTCCAGAAAATTTAGAGTTTTAAATGCTAGTTTTCACCCACCATTTTTCCCAAACATTCATAGTAACTCCGGAGTGGGGCAGAATTAAATTTACTAAATTAGGATGATGAGGTCCAGAAAAAGTTGAATTAGGAGCCAAGAATCTTCAAAGCTAATTATAAACATAAAACTAGTCTCTGATTTCCAGAGTGCTTCTTGGACACAAGCATAACCGAGCGACGACAGACGAAGTGGTCAGTTCTTTTGGAAGTAGATCTTCACTACGAATACCATGGCGCAGGGCCTGGAGAGGTGGCACAGTGGTTAGAAGCACCGGCTGCTCCCCTAGAGGACCCAGTTTTCATTCCCAGCACCCACATTGAGGCTCACAAGCAACTCAGTGCCAATTATCGGTTGCTTCTTCCGGTCTCCTTGGACACGAGACACACAAATGGCATAGCTATATATGCAGGCAAAATACTTGAATTATAACGTAAAACAAAATAAAAAAAAATCAAGATGTCACTTGTCAACACCATTAAAACTGTGAAAATAGTAATGATGATTGTTGACTGGTGGGCACAGAAATGCGCCTGGTCCTAGGAGTGGATACACTCAACATCCTCACTCTTGCATCTCTTTCCCTCACAGCAGCCTTGTGGGAAAATCTTTGTGTATAAAGAAGCTTATACAATGATGCTTATGGTCGAAGGCAATTAAAAATCGGAAACAACTTTAGTGCACACACAGAAATGTAACACAAGAAGGTCCTATCAGAAACAGTGCAACAGGTGTGTATGGACTGTAGAAATCTTCTCACACAACATCTCTATCAGTGTCCACTCTCTAGGCCCAGAGAGCATTGCCAATGAGAGGATGAAGAGAGCTTAAGAGTTGGGAGAGTGGGCAGAAAAACTTTAAGAGCCAGAAGGCGGGGAAGGGTGTCATGAAAAGCTACTATCCAGATGCTACGTGGCTTTCACAGCTGTGAACACATCAGTTGTGGACACCAGCAGATCGGGCCTTCCCACTTTGCATCACGGACAGAGGAAATATCCATCAGGCTCCATTCCTTCCCAAGGACCTAAAGACTGTCGAGGAATGCTGAAGGAGGGGATTTAATTTTCTCCAATGGTGGAGTCACTGGGAGCCTGGGTGAAAAGAAAGTGGTTTCAGAGAAAGGAAACGGGATAGCAGAGAGTAACGGGAGGAATATAATCACAAAGTATTTTGTGTCTGTATTAAATTACCTAAAATTAATAAAAATGACTAACTGAATGGATATATGCTGATTGAGCTCACCTCTAAAAATTTGCCTTTTCCTAAGTAGCGATTTTATATGGGCAAGAGCAGCTGTCACCAGTCTCTGTATTAGTGACTTTCCTGTCGCTGTGACAGAATGCCAAAACCAAGGCATCTTGGAGAAGGAAGAGTTTAGTCTGGCTTATGGTTCTGGAGGGGTTAAAGTCCAACCAGTGTGATGGCAGATGTGACAGCAGAGGGTAGGCAAGGTGGCGGGAGCAGGAAATAAGAACTCCTATCTTCAACAGCAAGACAAGAAGTGGCCCTCCTTCATGGCCCCTGCTTCAATTCCTGCCCTGATTTCCTGTCATAAGGGACTGTAAGTTAGAAAATGAAGTACACCCTTCTATCCGCAAGTTGCTTTTGGCCATGCTAATCATCACAGCAGTAGAAATTAAATAGGACAGCTCTCCTTAGCAGTTTACAAAATGGCAACAGATATTTAATTGGAGCAAGAAAAGAATTTCCCAGATGTGTTAATAAATAGAACAAACTTAAATGTGTATGATTTTGTTTCTATATCTTAAGGAATTCTGTGGAGATACATGTAAATAAAACATAAAAATGAATGAAATATTCTTCATATATGAAGTTCTGTGAGAAAACCGTGGTCACAATGGTAAAAAGTGGTGCGGTGGGGCCTGGATGGCGGGCAGGAAACACTAGGCTTTCTTTAGTTTTACACTGTTTACTACTTAACAAGAATTACTTATATATTTTGCCAAGTTAAACTTTTAGAAAATTTGAGGGGCTGGAGAGCTGGCTCTGAGGTTAAGAGCACTTGTTGCTCTAGCAGAGGACCCAGGTTTGATTCTGAGCATCCATATAGCGGCTCACAACCTTCTGTAACTCCAGTCCCAGAGGGTACAACCTTCTCCTGACCTCTGCAGGCATCAGGCATGCACATGGTACACATATGTACAAGTAAATAAAATATTCATATGTAGTAGGATGGCGGCTTGTTTTTCCTGGCCATCCAGATTCCCAAAATAACCACACAGAAACTGTATTAATTAAATCACTGCTTGGCCCATTAGCTCTACTAATTTAACCCATTTCTAGTAAGCTGTGTATTGCCGCGAGGCTATGGCTTACCAGGTAAAGTTCTGGCATGTGTCTCCAGCGGGGCTACATGGCTTCTCTCTGATTCTGCCCTTCTTTCTCCCAGCATTCAGTTTAGTTTTCCCTGCCTAGCTCTGTTCTACCCTGTCAGGCCAACCCAGTTTCTTGAATAACCAATGGTATTCACAGCATACAGAGGGAATTCCACGTCACGCATACACTTATAATTAAATAAATCTAGAAAATTAAAAAAACTTAAAAAAATGATCTTCTTATGCTTTCTTTGTCTGTGTTATTCTCATGTGTGCATATGCTCATGTGTCTGTTCAGATATGTTCACATGAGTATGCTATGCCAATGAGAGTGTATGCTCATCTGTGCATGTACTCATGCATGTGTTCATATATGTTCACATGATATGCTGTGCTTATATGTGTACATGCTCAGGTGTGCAGATATTCATTTGTGTGTTCATGTATGTTCACATGTGTATTATATATTCATATGTGTACATGCTCATGTGTATGCTATGCTTGTGTGCGTGTATATGCTCACATGCTTGGTTTATGTGCTCATGTATGTGTTTATGGGTGTTTACATGTGTGTGCCATGTTCATGAGTGTAAGTACTCATACATGGTGTTTATGCATGTTATTTATATGTGTGTGTACACACATGTGTGTTTCCATGATTTAGTTTGCACTCAACTAACTGAACCATCTCCCCAGCCCCCTTTTCAAAGGTTTCTTGTCTCTGGGCTACACTTCTGGGTACTGCCTGGCTATTGGAGCCATCCCTGTGCCTTGACTGGATCTTGGCACAGTCTCCACCTCTGCACCTGACCAGCAGAACCTTCCCATGGTGGTGGTGGTGGTAGATCCTTATATGTCTCAGGATCACATGAGCTTTTTATAATTCCTCTACTGCAAATCTTTATCAAGCCAGCTGCATGATGTCACGTTGGTTTTTCTGAGACTATGTTAGTCAGTGATCTCAAAATGCTCTGGCAACAGCAATGGCATTTGAAAGGTCATGGGAGGGCAGATCAGCTCTCTGGCAGGAAACCCTGGGACTTCACCTAACTGAGAATCTGCTCCCACAAACCCCAGGCCTTCCTCATCTGGTAACTGCTGGTATCTTGTCATTTCATCAAGAAGCCAGTGTTCAATGAATTAAAGAGACTTGAATCCACACATGGCAGCGTAGATGGCCTTTGGGTATAGATGCTCTAGGCTCAGTTCTATCAACACTCCTAAGTGCTGCCTCTTCTTTCAGGTAGCTCCAAATAGTTGTGGTTTCTCAACAATTTTTTTTTATCAAAAGACAGAAAATGGCATCCCTCAAGACTTTCTTAAAATTATTATTCTCTGTGTGCATTTTGCCTGTATGTAAGTGCACCATATGTGTAGCTGGTGTCAGGTTCCATGGAAGTCACCTTACAGATGACTGTAAGTCACCATGTATGTATTGGGAAGCAAACCTGGGTATTCGTGATGAGTCACAGGTGCTTTGAACTGCTGAGCAGTCTCTCCAGCCCATCTCTGGCATCTTTATCCCCTTGGCTGCTTCCCGATATCATACACCAGCTGTGATTGCCCTGAATTGCCTTACTTTGGTCTGATAGCGTTTCCTTACAGACAGGACAATTTTCAGAGTGCCGAGCCAACACTGCTGTCACTGGTGACTGTGTCCACCAGGACTTGATCATATTATCTTAGAATTTTCACATTCTTTTACCTTTTATAAATGTATAAATGTATCAGCATAGGGTTTTATTTTCTGTGCATCTCCCTGGCACATTGCATAATTAACTTATTAATTATTTTATTTCAAAGACCACCCAAGAAAGACTATAAGGAAAAGTTTACTTTCCTTGTGGTATTTTAATTCTTGAGACAAGACATTGAAACCTATAATCATTGTAACCTGTTATTTTGTAGTATCTGGACAGTCCTCATTTGGATCACACTGAGACATAATAAGCTAATAATAAATTGTAAAGTTGGAGTGTGGGACGACTGTCAATCATTGTTTTGCTTTACTGTCCTGGCTTTAGCAAGTAGGACTAACAAGTCTTTAACTAGACTAATTATGTCATTCTTACCAAAAGTTATTAATTTTTATCCACATGGAATTATGGGAGACTTACAGACATCAGTGCTTCCTTAACATAGCAAATCAACCTTAAATGTCATAAAAGTCAATTTGTTACTGATTAGAATAATGAAATCTAATCTAATCTCTAAGAGCATTATTTGATCTGTATCATGTGATACCACTGATTGTGATGGCTTTGCTAACACAAATTAATCCCTTTAAAATGGGAATACTTAATAACATTAGCCTTACTATAAACATAGGCACCACTATGGTTTATTAAGTGCCATTTGCTTGAGTGAAAAAGACCAAGAGTATCTTTGTGTTATACTGAACACAGGACCAGGAAATAGAGGTACAGTTCCTTTCAGCTGTGACACTCACCACTCTGGGACTTCATTTCTAAGGTAGGAAGTGGAGGGGATTTTTGACTGAATCAGCTTTATCTAAGCTAGACATCTGGTTCCCTGAGATCTCAGAATAGGAACTGTGGGAACTGAAGACCCTCTTTAACATGTAAAAAAGTATAAACCAACTGTTAGAGTTATTAAATGAGTCTCTATAAATAATGTGTCAGCTGACGTTTAGTCATGGCCTTTCTTATATCAAATATTTTATATTAATAAGGTAAAGAAAAACCCATTGCTTAGTAAATATAGTAATTTAGTAGCTGAATTTTTCTTTTGTTTATAAAATGCATGTGTGTGTGTGCATGCATGTGTGTATGTGTCTGTGTGTGAGATTATTGAATATATATATGTGTCTGTGGCACACTCACCAATGTGTGTGAGAACATGGGGACCAAGGCCAACTTCATGTGTCTTCATTTGTAGCTCTCTGCCTTAGATTTTGAAGCAAAGTTTTGCTGACCATGGAGCTTGCTATCTTGGCTAGACTAGCAAGGCCCTAGCTGGTATCTACCCCCAGCACTGGACTTAGAGGTGTATACTACCACACCTGCCTTTTATGTGCACTCTGGGGATTTGAACTTAGGCCCTCACTATCTTTCCAACCCCCATATTTTATGTTTTGTGACCACTTCTTAAAATAAACTACATGAAAAATATAAAAAGTAGATCAAGAAAACAAAGAAAATGAATGAATGACAAAAGGAGGTAGGACACACAATAATATTGTCCAGCCACCACATATGTGTAGTGACACGTGTGCACACACAGACACACAGAATATTATTTAGCATCTACATGTATGTAGTAGTACACACACATAAACCAATATAAATAATAGATAGACAGACAGAAAGGTAAGTGTAAATGTGTTAAAGAATAAGCAAACATTAAACAAAACAATTACAGGGTATCTTAATTAGGGTTTCTACTGCTGTGAAGAGACACCGTGATCATGGCAACTCTTACAACATAAACCTTTTATTTGGGACTGGCTTACAGTTCAGAGGTTCAGTTCATTATCATCATGGGTGGGACATGGTGACTTGCAGACAGACGTAGTGATGGAAAAGAAGCTGAAAATTCTACATCATGATCCCAAGGCAACAGGAAGTTGTCTGAGATACTGGGTATGACTTGAGCATATATGAGTCTTCAAAGCCCACCTGCACAGTGACATACAAGGCCATACCTAGTCCAACAAAGCACATCTCCTAATAGTGCCATTTCCCATGAGCTTATGTGGTCAATTACATTCAAACTATTACACAGGAAACATCTTAACTGTAGGATCTTCCTGGAGAATCCCAGAATCAGTTTATTTATACTGCCATGTGAGAATAAGCTGATTAGCCAAAAATGCAATAAAACCAGAGATTCTTTTTAACTGTACCATATCCTCCCTTATTAGTCATATTTTCTAATCCTTAGTAAAATATTCCTGCAAGTAAATTTTCAGAACTGATACATTCTGCATTAAATCTTGGGAGCATTGCCAACTAATCGTATCTAGAAGCAGTGTGTGGTCCCTGTTCTTCCCTTCTAGTATTTCCTGAAGAGTAAAAATTGCTTTGTTACCTTGGCAAAAGAATCTTCCCAGTACTCTGGAGTCTTGTTCATAGTCAAGTAGGGTCATGTGGCATGGAATCAGCCAAATGGCATGAAGAAGCAAAATGGAGTTCTTATGCAACTTTCTCCTTTGGTTTGATAACCCAATTTCTAGTCCAGCACAAGTGAGAGATGGGGAATGAGAAGCCATATCTATAGTTTTGAGAAGGACATTTCTGAGCAAAGAGTCCAGGATGTGTAGGGAACTTTGAAAAGGAGCTGGGATTATGTCCTGGAAGTCAGAAACAAACAAGATCGTCAGACAAAAGTTGGAAGCAAGGGTGTGGGAATGAGGGTGGGTGTAGGGATTGGGGGTGATGGTAAGCGAACGGGAGGGGGTA